>JAOYMU010000274.1:21053714-21070581 GCA_025802295.1 Psammodynastes pulverulentus
TATTCAGCAGGTTCTGACCAGTTCTGGAGAACCGGTAGTGGAAATTTTGAGTAGTTCAGAGAACTGGCAAATACCACATCTGACTGGCCCTTGCCCCAATCTATTCTCTGCCTCCCGAGTCCCATCTGATTGGTTGGGTCTTCTTTTGTTGCCCTGCACAGGAGAATGGAGATGGAAAGCAGGTTAGTGGGGTGGGCAGGGAATGGAGATTTTGCCATAACCTTCTTCCAGGAGTGGGGAGGGAATGGAGATTTTACAGTATCCTTCTCCTGCCACACCCACCAAGCCACGCCCACCAAGCCACATCATACCCACCAAGTCACGCCCACAGAACTGGTAGTAAAAAAAATTGAATCCCACCACTGAGCCCAAAATAGCCATATTAAGACTGTTGGTTTACTTACAGACTTATGTTGTAAGAATCACAAGAATAAACAGTCAAAAATCAAATATGAATATTACACATTTGCTAGGAAAATATAAATTACCATAGGCCTTAATCACATTCCACTTCTCCTCCCAAAGAGGCTTGTTAACAGTTCCTCCTCTGGTTTGTGTCATATGCAGCATTTTCTAGGGAAAAGGCCAGGAATGATGATGCTGGAATGCAGTCTGGGAACTTGGCAATCCTGCCATAATTTGTGGAGGAAACCATGGCTTAAAAAAAAAGATGCAATCGCTGGCCTTGATTTGGGGACCTTGGTATTTTTGCATATGTTGAAGTAATTGACATCTGCTTTGGGTACCTTTGTGTGATTGCCAGTGTTTGCAAAGAAAGCAATGGGGAGGTTGCTGTCATAGCTGGGCTGCTTGGTTTTGTTGGCACTACGAGTTCTCATTGAAAATGAAGAAATATGGAGATATAGTAATGTCTGTGCTTCTTGGCACTGTTCTTGGGGTTGTTGTTTTTGTTTTTGTTTTGCAAGGAAATCAGGGGGGAAATGAATGCATCATTGCCATCTACACTTGCCAGTATTTGCAAGGGAAAAAGTCCAGGGGTTGCAATGATACCCAGCTGCCATCTGGGAACCCTGGCAGTTTTGCAGGTGTTTATACTTTTCCTTCCCTCCATGGATAAAATAGTAGAGGGTTTTGAATGCAAACTGTGTATGTGTCTGCATGTGTTCATAAATATTTGGGTCCCCCCCCACACCACCAAATGGCTTGAATGCTTCTGGAATGTTAATAGCACCCAAACAACTTTAAATTGCAGCCTTTCCAGAAGACTTGATGTTTTTATCATTATAAATTGTAAAATTATTAGGTCAACCTATCCTCTCCACATTATATGTGTGGTCTGCTCCTGACAGCGTACTCTCTAGCATTTTGTCCAGTCTAATTTTCAGCTTAAAGTTACAAAGCCAACTGCCTGGATTTGACATTCAGTGCAGCTGCTCAGTAGAGATTTTGTTTACATGGGCATGACACAAAAGGAAATCCAGTTTGTTTACCGGCTAGTGACAGCTTTTAAAGGGAAAAAGTGACATCTGTGTTTATTTGACTAATAGCAAATTCTGAGCATTAGGATAGTCTTTTCTTCCCCCCACCCATTTGTAAGAGAGAACAAAACATAAAATGTATTACTAGCAATTACGTTAATTTTCTGTGTGGTCTTTCTAAAACAATATCAAAGTATTTTTTCCCTGGCTTATTCAGACAATTCTCTTTGAAGATCCCATCTAGCTCATACATCTGGGATTTCCTAGTATTTTCTTATTCAGATTGTAACCTAGTGCAGTGCTTTAATATATTATTTTAATGAGAGGGAGGGAGGGAGAGAGAGGGAGGGGAGAACCAAGTTTCCAAACACATTATAAAAATAGCACATTAAAAAACACACACATGCACACATTCAACCTAACTGAAAATATATAATTAAACTTTGGCTGTATACTGTGGAATATTGTTTGGTCTTCCCATTTTACTGATAAGGAGTCAGTTAATAAACAAACATATTTATGTAATCAATATACCTTGTACAATGTATGACATGTGATTAAGTAAAATTGAAGCATGACAAAAATATAAGTTTGACGTTGTACTCTCTACACCAGGGGTGTCAAACTTGCATCGTCATAGTGGCATCATGTGACGTATAGGGACTTTTTTCCCCTTTGCTAAATTGGGTGGGGCGGGGCCAGCAGGTGATGCATCCGGCCCGCGGACCACAAGTTTGACACCGCTGCTCTACACCATTCAAGAATACTATTTTTGTGGCTTTTCATGTTTAATAAAATCACAATGTTTGACATAATTCAGCACCGTGTATTTGGTGCTTTAGAGTACATTCATATCTTTCAACTGTACTGATCTTTTAAACCCAATATTATGGATCAAACACATATCATGTAAATGATTTTTAGCCCATTTTACACTTCCAACATAACATCTCAGCAATGCTTACCCTTTTCAAGATCAACTCATATTAGCTATGTACATTAAAATTAAGGATGTTATTCAAACATCCTCAAAAGTATTGAAAATATATGGTACATTGAACTTAAAACCATTTGTATGGTACACTATTAGGAATATGGAATAAAAAATACCATAGAATTGGTTTGGCTTCAGAGTACACAGTGGGAGAATTATGAAGTACCCTAACAATGGCAAGGAACTAAAGCAAGCATTAAGGTTAGTGTTTAACAAAAAAATAGAAAAAATAAGGTAAAATTTCTTTCAGACTAGTCGATATACCTATTTCACTAAGTGATTGTTGTTAGTCATGAAGTCATGGCCGACCCACTGAGACCCCATGGATAACATTCTTCCAGGCCTTCCTGTCTTCTACCATCCCCTAGAGTCCACCGACTGCTTCAGTGACTCCATCCAGCCACCTCATTCTCTGTCATCCCTTTCTTCTATTGCCCTCAATCTTTCCCAGCATTAGACTCTTCTCTAGTGAGTCCTTCATTTTCATTAGGTGGCCAAAGTATTTGAGTTTCATCTTCAGGATCTGGCCTTCTAAAGAGTAATCAGGGTTGGTCTCCTCTAGGACTGACTGGTTTGATCCCCTTGCAGTCCAAGGGATTCGTAGGAGTCTTCTCCAGCACCATAGTTAAAAGGCCTCAATTATTTGGTGCTCAGCCTTCCTTATGGTCCAACTTTCACAGCTATACAGTGCAACTGGGAAAACCATAGCCTTGACTATACACACTTTTGTTGGCAGGGTGATGTCTCTGCTTTTTGGTATGCTGTCTAGATTTGCCATAGATTTCTTCCCCAGGAGCAAGTGATAGTGATGGTGATGCATAATCAAAACATTATGTAGGATTTTCAATTTTTCATTTTGATTTCGGGAACAAATAACAATGTCCAATCTCTTATTTCACAATAACATAGTGAAATGAAATTGTCCCACTTTTGTTTTATAATACACAATGGAAAGCTGGAAAACTTCCAGTTGCATATGTCCTTATAGTTCTATTGTAATAATGAGCAGAAAGAAAAGAAGTAGTGGATGACAAGTAATGTGACACAAAGAAAAAATGTGTCCTAATAAATTCACTCAATTCCGGATTCTGGGAGGAGAAAATTCTTTTCTCACCAGTCTTGGTGCCTGCATCATGTTGTACAGATATGGGAGAACTTTGTCATGATTCAATTTTATTTAAGCACATGACTACAAATAAATTTCTGATTTAATTCAAGCAGTATTTTATCTGCACAAAGATTTGATATCCTAATGTTCAAATGATAATTATATAAAGGCCTGAATGGCATAAGGCCCAGTTATTTGAGGAACCACCTATTGCCTCACCCGTCTGTCTAGCCAATCTGAGCTAACAGAGTTGGCACGCTTCAAGTTCATTTGATTTAATAATGTCACCTGTCAGTTTGGAATGAGCTTTCCCTGAGATCTAGATGGCTTCCATTATGCTGGTGCTCTGAAGAGCCATAGAGACCTGGTCTTGTGCTAATGGTTGATGCCCCCTTTGTGGAAGTTAGTTATTAGTGAGATGTTTCAGGGATAGCTGATTTTGCAATCTTTTTTTTTTTCATTTGCCTATGTTTCATTCTTTTGAGTTTTGTTTGTTTCTATAATTATTATATTGTTTTGGTATTGTTGTGGCCCGCCAGCATCAGATTCAGACAATGAGGAGGTTGGGGATGAACATGGGCCAACCATGGGACTCTGCATCGGAAGCAGAGATGGGGCCAGGGCCATTTGGCTGTTATCAGCTGCCTTCGGAGTCAGACAGCGGTAAGGCAGAGGAACAGCTGGAGCCTGTTCCCAATGTGCATATGTGCAGAGCTGCCAAAAGAAAAGAACAGCTAAGACATAAGGGTCAACTTGGGAGTAAAGGCACAGGTGGATGGTGAATGGCCTCTCCCATAGGAAATAAAAAAGGAGTGAAAGGGAAGTGGGCTTTTGCAGGAAACAATTCATTTGTTTCAGGAATGTGAAGATCTGTCAGAAACTCTTTGCCAAGGAATGTGAAGATCTGTCAGAGACTCTTTGCCAAGTCTTTCCTTGCACAGCACGGCATTTCAAAAATATTTACATGGCAGCTCTCTAAGTTAGATAAGGTCTGTGATCATAAATTCACCATTGAAAAACTGTTTGCCAGGCCTTTGATGAATGTGAATGAGAGGAATTCATATTCGTTTAATAAAAGGGGTTTTGTCAAGACAAGGCGTCTGCTTCATGCTTTTTGAGGAAACCTAGGTCAGAACAGGTGTAATGTGAGGTGTTGAGACTCATTTGGAATCATGTGACATTAAATTAGCTAAATAAATAAGTACAATCTCAGCATCTTGAAGGTTCAGTGAGAATCTTCCTGTATTATTTCTCACCCGGTTCCCAAATTATCTTGCCATCAGTTTCTGAATGCTATGTTCTGGTCATTAATTTTTCTTCAGTGGGTATGGGTCTCCTGTTTCTGTGTTTTTAATTCTGTGTGGATATACTACGAACATGTGGATAAATACATTCCATAAAGCCACACTGGTGCTCCTGTTCCTTCAGTTTATTACAGTGCAACCATACACTGTTGGGGATAAATAGTTGCCAGTGAATCCAGAGATAAGAAGCGAGAGCTAAATGAAATTCCACATTTGATTAAAGTTTGACAGTGAAACTAAGGGCAAGATGGATGACTCTGAGGAAAGTAAGGGGCCAGAAAGAATAATTTTGTATTAGAATCAGGCTGCCTATGAATAGGACAGGAAGAGAATAGTGAGGAAAAATTTCCTGCCCTTCAACAGATATTTCCACCCAGCCCAAAATTTCATAATATCATAAGGAACAGTTGGTAAACTATCAACAAATAACCAAACAGGGAGGATGAATGTCTGTTTTTTGCATCAGTATTTTTTTTCATGGCAATCTCTTTTCCGGAAAACAAAACAAAATATG
Source organism: Psammodynastes pulverulentus (assembly GCA_025802295.1). Classification (NCBI taxonomy): domain Eukaryota; kingdom Metazoa; phylum Chordata; class Lepidosauria; order Squamata; family Psammodynastidae; genus Psammodynastes; species Psammodynastes pulverulentus. The sequence continues at coordinate 21,059,074 of JAOYMU010000274.1, forward strand.
ATGTACTTTATTATATCATCTAACTTTAGCTTTACTCAAGTTGATGCTTTTCAAGTTGGTGTTTAGTCTAAAGTTCCCAGAATGCCCAAGGTTCACCTGCTTCTCACTTTATGTGACTGTCTGGGTATCATTATTTAATTATTTATTTAATTAAAATATTCATATGGCTGTTGATCTTAAAACCAGAACTCAGTCTGGGTCACTATCATAATTTAAAAACCGTATCATTTAAAAAAGAAAAGAAAAAAGAAAAAATATGTACTACAACCAGAGTTTCTTAAAGCAACCACAGCTTTCTCTTCCAAATCCAGCATCATTGTACTGTATCTCAACGCTTGGGGAGAAGTCAGCTCTTCATAGCTTTCTGGAAGATTAAAATGATAGAGACTTACTGGGTTTCAAGGGAAAGGATGTTCCATAGGTCAGAAGCTGTTAGGAAAAAGTCATGCTTCCTAATTCCTGCAAGATGACAACATTTGAGGACCTAGAATTGCTCTCAGTATCTGAGATGGAGGGATGAGCAAGAATGCTTTCTTAAAGATGACACTTTTGCAAAGGATTAACTATGCAGAAATAATGAAATGTCTTGGATAAAGTTCAAGAAACTTGATGAAGTTTCTTGGATGACAAATGAAATTTTTTATTATTCTTCCTCAAAGGAAGGACAATCCAGTTGCCTTTTGAAAAAGAAAAAAAAAGCACCCACTTTGAGACATTATACAGAAATATGTTGGGATGATTTCTTGATTCAGACACAGTGAAAACTGTGAACGTCTGTATCTTTGTTTATTTCTATCAGACCTGAAATTTATATGCTTTCAGTGCTTAGTGTGGATGTATCTGCTCATCCAGGCCTTTGGTTCAATTCATGTTGCTATGCTTTCAGTCTATTATTGACAGTGTGGTTCATTCATTATGACGTTGTTGTAGTCTAATGATGTTGCTGATGATAATAATGTTACACACCTGGAAGATGCCAAGATATCAGGATAGGACAGCATCTAAGTTATTTAAAAGAGAAATGGAACAAAGTATCACATTCAGCTTGTTTTTTATTCTATTCATCTGAATTTGTTCAATTCATAGATTTTTAAAAAGTTTTCTTGCTGAAAAGAATTTCTTAATGCACATGCCTATTAAAAAAGAAAAAGAAAGACAAGTCATAGAACATGAGTAGAGACTTAAGAATATTTTTTTCTGTTCTTTTTTCTGTTCTTTTTTTCAGATATAATTACATGGGAAGACAAATATACGCATTATTCTGATACAGTGTTTTTTTTCACATTTTGCTTGCCAGTTTGACTGATGCTAAATTCTATATGAATAAAAACTGTTGTCGTTCCATAACTTCTGGGATGTGAAATAATTTTGTGACAGTAGTCCATTTAAGTTATCCACTTATAGGTATCTAATTAAAACCCCTATACTTCATTATTTGCCTTCTATGAGGGGGAAACCATATATTATAAGGAAATGTTGAATTACAGCCATCCATTAAAAAAAAAATCACTTTATGTCTTCACGATCAGGGGAAAGTAGCATGGAACCTTCTCCAAGGCAAGATTATCAGTCATTATGACTGGCAATGCTTCAGGTCTTTAGCTTGCAGTTCTTTCAATAAACTAGCCTTGCAGTTCAAAGTGTTGTGCGTTCAGCTGAGGAAAATGGCAGTTTTAAGCTTATCAGTTACTAGGAACACACGTCTGGCACTAAAGTGGGTGATTTTCTTATCCATATAATACTTGATTGTAGATAAAATGATCAAATCTGTGTCACTGAATCAGATGAGAGTTTTATATTGCCAAATACCTTGGCTGTAATTGTGCCCAGTTGGTACTTCTGGATATATTAGTGAATGAATAAAAACATTTACAGAGCAAGGGGACCTCTGCTGTGTTATTGTTTAAGATGCATTTTAGAGCCTAAATATTTTAGATAATATAAGTAGCTTGCAGCTTTCTCAACTTTGTTTCCCTATAGTTGTGTTGGGATCACAAATCCCATCATCCCTAGTTGAGGATGATTAGAAGAACTAATTCGTAATTAGTAGATTAATTAATTAGATTACATTTAGAGGTCATAAAGCGGGAAAGTTTACTGTGAAAAATCAAACTTTTCTTTGGATTCAGAAATCATTGTTTTCCCCCAGAGCTTTCCCATATTTTTTGAAGTTTTTTTGACAAAAAACTAACTCAGAAGGCAAGTACTGTAAATAAGTCAAGGTTTGCATGATAGGGAGATAATGAAAAGGAAGGTAAAAAGTTTTACCTTGCACTTTCGCCTTTTCTGTGTATCAGTCTGATATTAAAGGAATCCAGGCAGGAAACAATATTATTAGAATAGCACCACTATTGTCTTTATAAAAGAGTTACTGAGGTACAGGAACCTTTTTCTTCTTCAGCTTTTTTCACTTTGCCCTCATTTCAACTTGGCTAAGAAAGAAAAGAGAGGCATATTTGGCTACTAGTTAAGAAACTATGAGTTTGTGTCCTGCCTTAGGCAGGAAGCCAGGTAGTAGACCTTCTGCCAGTCCCTTTCTCTCAGCCCTAAGAAAAAGGCAATGTCAAAGCACTTCCAATTTCTTGCCCAGAAAACTGTATAGACTAATCCAGGATGTCAGATCTGTCCCAACTAAGATCTTTAGGAAAGAAAAATCCTTGGCTCAATTTTTTTGAAGTTATAGGTTCTTTTACTGAAGTTAAGTGGTTAGCAGAAAAAGTAAAGCTAGATCTGAGAATTCCCATACAAAAGGTTACAATTTTCTCCCTTCCCCGATCTCCTCCTTTGACCAGTTCAGCAGTGTCCAATAGTATCCCATTTTGATGTTTTGGGAACCACTCTGATGTTGGGCTTTTCTCAAAGTAGTTTCACATTATATTCCCAGGCCAGGTGTCATTGATGGCTAGTTTATTCTGGTTTGACACCTCTTATTCCTGTCAGCTTGTTTCCCTCATCCATTTCATTTGTCCTCTTTCCCCCAACCCAAGCTTCCCCAAATTCCTTCCCTCCCCACTTTCAGTTTATGGCAGGATATCAGCTAAGTGAGGCGAAGCAGCTGAAGATGGTAGATCTGACACAGACACTCTCCAGGAGCCAACACTGACTCAAAATCGTAAATACACATGCACTCACACACATACACAGAAATTTTAAAAGGGAGAGAATCAGAATCCCTTAACTTTTTTGGTTCAGTAAATATATTTGGAATTTTGAGAGTACCTCAAAAAGTGGTCTGAGACATTTACAAAATGGCAAACAAGTGAGGCTACTTTCCTTCTTTGACCTTGAAAGATGTACTGTTTACCACCTTGGTTTACCAAATGCCTCTTTTCTGCACCATTAGGCATACTTCCAAACAACCTTTGGGTTTTATCATGGTTGTTTTTATATTTGAAATGGTTGTTTTTATATTTGAAAAATCACCCTGGACTTCATGTTAGCTCTGTGGCACTACTGGAAATAAAAAATTATATGTTGAGACTGATGCTTATACTGCAGCATCAGGAGTGGTTTTGGTCCTTTCCCTCTGCCTGGTACAAGAAAACAAGTCTAGAGTCATAAACATGATTTGTTGCTGTTTTGTCCACTGCATTTTTCATTTATCCACTGATGGAGAATTAGGTAATTTCCTCAGGGAAATTATTGAATTCTTGGCTGATATTCCACTCAAATGTATTCCCTCACTCTTTCCATCCCATTGTTTCTTGTTAGCTCCTTTTATGCTCTGCCAAATAATTCAATGCCTTTCCTTAGCCTAATACTTACAGACTGATTCCATATCTTCTCCTTTTTCCTTCATTAAACTGGTTAATGTCTGCTTCTTATTATCTTTCTACTTTTCAATAGAATTTCTCTGACTGTGAAGCTCTTTTATTTTAAATTTGACAGTTTTCTGTCTTCTCTCTTTCTCACCAGGCTCCAGTTTTTATTCACTCTGATATTACAGTCTTTTCTTTTCCCTAGAAGTTTAATTTCAGCTTGTTTTTCACAGGTAGGAAATTATTCAAGGAAGGATAAAAACAAACATCAGCAAAATTGAGGGATCAGAATCAAAAATAGGATTTTTTTTAGTTGGGTAAGTCAAAATGGGATCATTGATAAGCAGTAGGAAAATTGGAGTGTGGGGAGGGAAACTATTACTGTACCTGAATGACAGATAATTTTAGTGTTATAAAAAAAGATAAAGAAAAATGGATGAAGTCTGTTACTTTTGTACATTTCTTAATTGTTCATAGTTACCACCCAGCCATAGGGTCCTACACTGTTATGTGCTTAACAATAGTTAAACATCCTTAAATATATCCAAATTTAAAGTAATAGCTAATTTTAAAAAAATGTCTGGCATATTTTTAGTCTTACTCAACTCCAGGCTTCAATTCCCACAATTCCTCACTAGCATAACCCTGTTGAAACTTTTGGCACATGAAGTTTGTATTTCCCTATTTCTCTACCATAACAGGCTAAAGTCTATTCAATGACAGTTGTTTAGTGGGACTGAACAAAGCATGGTTATTAAACTATGACCAATGGAAAGCATCATACTTTGCATAGAATAGGGTTAGATGTTAGGTAAGATTTGGTCTTCATTTGTAGTTTAGGCAACAAAAGCAGCAAGTGATAATCATAATAACAAGCCATGTAGGTCTATTAGCTTATGTCTTGGTAACCCAGGGTTAGGAAATATTGGGACTAACCATAAGTTGACAAGATATGCATGTTACACTCCAGTCAACAGTGCAATGGAAGAATAAATATGGCATTTCAGGAAATATCTGTGTAATGTTCTGAATTAATGCAATCAAAGAGAAAATTATTCTGCCCTGAATGTAGGAGTTGGAGCAAATGAGATAATACAGAATATTATTTTTAAAGTGGACAGGAAAGCCAAATCTGTAACAGAGTAAATGGAATTAATAATGAAAGCAATTAAGAGATTTGGGATCAATGATAAAAGGTTTGTATGAGAATAATGATGATATGTTATGTTAATGAGGAAAGCCAGTTTGGCGTAGTGATTAAGTTTAGAAACTAGGAGACTGTGATTCCAGTTCCACCTTGCCATGAAGCCAGTCATTTTCTCTTAGCCCTAGGTAGGAGACAATGGCAAACCACTTCTGAAAAACCTTGACACGAAAGTTGCAAGAATTTTCCAATGAGCATTGAAGAATCAGACACAATTGAATGGAATAAAAATGTTGAAGAATGGAATTGGAACAGATGCTATAAGTGTTAACACTCAAGGAAAAAATAATAAAAAAGTCATTTTTATTTTATGTATTATTTCTATAGCCACCCATCTCAACAAGTGACTCTTTTCATAAAGACTGAGAATGTCAAAATGTGGGAAAGCTTTAGATATAGCTGGTGTATCTGTTAGGGTTTTTTTTTAATGTATGTAACATGCTTACAAAATAGCTGTGCTTAACTTGCTTTTAAAGGCTGAAGCTCTGCCTAACAATAGGAAGAATACTCTTATTGTTTCCCTGTACAAAAGAAAATGTAGCAAGAATGCATGCAAAAACTACAGGAGAATCCGTTTATTATGTGTGCCAATGAAGATGTTTGGCAATTTTTTTCTGAAAATATATAAGATATGACATAGAGGAAAAATACAGCTTTGTATTTGATAGAAGGTGTATGGTCAGGCAGTTCAAATGGGCAGTGACAAATGTATGAATACAAAAAAAAATTTATTATGCATTTCTTGACTTGGAGGAAATACGAGATCAAAAGACTAGATTTAGATTATGAATTTTTTTTCATGAATATGTATCTGAAGTTAAGTTGCTGTAGGTGATAAGAACAGCATGTGAGGGAACTAAAGCTTACGTGAACATAAATTGAAAGTTTATTAAACGGGTCAAATATGGGTGAAAGATGAACAGAGAGTAAGACAAGGATGTGGGTTGTTCCATGATTTTTTGACATATCCATGAATAATACATGGATGTGGTGGCATTAGAGATGTGTTGCTTGCAGATTGAAAAAACTGTATACATTTGTAAGACAAGCTTCCTAACTCACATGAAGAGGAAGGAAGGAAGGGAGGGAGGGAGGGAGGGAGGGAGGGTGGAAGGAAGGAAGGAAGGAAGAAAGGAAGAAAGGAAGAAAGGAAGAAAGGAAGGTATTTTCAGATTTTCAAGACTGTTACTATAACTGTATAATAAAAGTGGTATTGGCCTACAATGGTTTTGGCTTTCTAGTCTACTTTGAAGATCTGTTGCTAGCTGAGGAAAAAAAATACTGGTTAGGATTTGGTCTGCTGCAAGGAGCCAGTGTTTATTGAATAAGATAAATGGTTGTGCTTAAGAGAAATTGTGGCTGAAGGGTAGTTGGAGTGTTTTTCCATCTTGGGAACTTAAAGATGGGTAAACTTCAATTTCTGGAATTCCACTGCAGCCACGATTATGGAATGTTGGTTTAGAGAATACACAGCATCGGTATATAAACTAATGAAAGGGTTAGTGGAATGAATTATACTAAAATTTCAATAGCAATGAGATATAATAATAAAAGTTATATGAAAACATTAGAGTTTCCTTAAAACAAAGAGCAAAATCCTTTCCACTAGATAACAACAGCACAATCTTCAAAATTTCAATTGTGTGCTAAACTGTGCCTCAGGGTTTATATGGTACACAAATTGTGAATTAATATTTTTGCTAGGGCCACCAACCAGTATGGTTTCTTTAAATGCAATTATCTGAATCTCACAAATCTTCAGTAATGTTTTAACATAATAAAAGGATAGAACATTTGAAATATTTGTTTGCAAGTTTTATTCTAATAACCCAAGGCTATTTTATACAACATAAAAAAAAACAATCACAAGAATAAACATATATTTTTGAAGGAAATGGTATTTTTTTTCTACTTGTGATTCATGTTGAATGAACTAATTACAGTAAAATACTTTCAAAACCCAAAATCTAATTAAACTGAATGATAAAACTTCAATTGATCCATTATTTAGATTGGTGAGATGTGAGCAAGCCAGTACATTATGGGAAAATTAAAGTACTCTTTTTCTTTGGGAACTCTTGAATGGAAGATTTAAAACTGCACAAATCAATTTGCAAGAAAGGGAAACAAGAACCGATAAAAGAAGCAGAGCTTTCCACACATCTAACATTTTCAACAATTTCTTCTTGATTGCTTTGTTGTTGCATATGTTCTCATTTTTCCAAAATTTTATGGGTAACACCAATAAAATTCTGCCCATTTGTGGCAGAATTATCTTCTTTTGCACCCAGTCTCACTTGTTATTTAAACCAAAAGACACAAAGTGAGTAAGGTGAAAATATTTGGCCCTACAATCCAACTCTTGAGAAAACCAATAACCAAAATAAAAAAGAACAGTAGGAGATTACTGTTTCTCTTTCATAGCTTTCCTTAATATCTTGTAATTGAGAAAATGTGAGTTATTGATTCAATCTGACCTACAAAATAGCAACCTAATTTGATGAAAGAATGCATCCATTTTTAATTTTTTTTATCAGATTTGATAGATAGGGAGGAGATAAATTTTCAGAAGCTGATTCCAAGTAAAAAATCTCAGGGCAATAAACCAAGTTGTAAGAGAGGACGGGGAACTTGGATACACAACAGGATATATAGAAAGAAAACACAAGGTCAGTCAAAAATGATTCAGATGACTATACACTAATGCTCAAAGTATAAGGAACAAACATGGTGAACTTGAAATCCTAGTACATGAAAGCAGATATGACATTGTTGACATTACTGAAATGTGATAGGATGAAACTCATAACTGGAATGTTTTGAGAAAGATTTAAATTACTTTTAAAAAGAGAGAGAGAGGGACCTAATAAAACATGAGGTGGGGTTGCACTGTTTGGTAAAAGCATCCAGGTTGATAACCAGCAGAGAGATGAATGCAATGATACATTCCTCACTGCAAGAGGAAACTTTGCCAGAGCCTTTCAAGGAGAACCGGGTTCACCTTCTCCTAATAAAACCTTAACTCATTTCTACATGTCAGACAATTGCCATCCAGTTTTCAATCTCTGTTTTTTAGGTAAGGTGGTAGAAAAGATGGTTGCTTGGCAACTTCAGAGGATCCTCATGAAACAGATTTCCTTGACCCCTTTCAGTCAGGTTTCAGGTACAGCTATGGGACAGATTCTTCACTGGTCACATTTGTGGTCACATGGCAATGGCAGGATGGTGGTAGTATAACCATCCTGGGTTTCCTTAGCCTCTCAGCAGCCTTTGATACCATTGACTATGGTATCCTTTTGGACCGGCTACAGAGGTTAGGATTGGGCAGTATAATTCTCTGTTGGTTAGCTCCTTTCTTCAAGTTGCATGGATGGTGGCACAGAGGTTAGAGTGCAGTAATTGCAGGCTACTTCTGCTTATAGCCAGCTGCCTGTAATTTGGCAGATCAAATCTTACCAGGCTCAAGGTTGACTCAGCCTTCCATCCTTCCAAGGTGGGTAAAATGAGGGAGATTGTGGGGGCAATAGGCTGACTCTGTAAACCACTTAGAGAGGGCTGTAGAGCACTATAAAGTGCTACATAAGTCTTTTTATATATATAAAAAGTTTTATTTTTTTATATATAAAAAGTTTTATTAAGTCTTATTGCCACTGCTATTACTATATGTGGTATAAACTCTAAAATTCAACTAACACATCCAGGAGAGTAATTCAGAGAGCCTTGAACAGTTGGTTTTGGGCTGAAATAACTCTCCTTGATCAACCATAGCTGAAGAACACACTTAAGAATTCATCCTCTTCATCATCATCATCATCTGAGAGGAAGTCCACATCTTATACAGGTCCTCAAAAGTAAAGTTTCCTCAGGTACTCTCTATGGCCCCATGTGAAGGAACACAAAGAAGAAGATTGGATGTGATTCCACAATTTGTTTGCAGTATTCTGTCCAATGCAAGTTGCATTTGTTGGTGTGGGTGTTGAGGGTTGGCTTCCAGATTTGGGCTACATAAATGCAACCAACTACTAAGTGGCATCAAAGGGTTAATTTGGTCCATCTCTTTGTTGCTGCTAAGTGCCCCTGGCTTTTGTGGTGCAAATATGGTCACTTTAATATGAGGAGTCTGTATCCTCCCTGAAGCCTGGAAAAAACTTTAATTTGGAAGGTTTAGAGAGCTGTAATGAGCTGCAATAGCAGAAACATTAAGCTGAAGAGGGGAGAGAAATTAGGACAGACTATTTATTTGTTTTGCTTTGCTCTAAATATTTTATATCTCTGTTACCAGCAACCTCAAAACAAATTTTAGCCCATATTTACAAGCTGGGCTTGCTGTTTGATATTCTTCTTTTTTATGGGCACTTGGCATGTTCTCCAAAATTAGATGAAAACAAAGGAAAAACCCTTCTTATAATTTGGTGCACATAATTACAGAACAGAAGCCATGCTTTTTAAAGTAGAGCAATGGAAAACAACAAAATGTGGTTTTATTTGATAATAAATCTTGTACTTGGCATGCAAGTCTTCAATGTGATAAATCTAAATGGATGTTACTAGAACAAAAGGAGTGTTCATAAAAAGTATCACACATTTTTATCTCGTGCATTTAAGTCTGAATTAAAACGATGGCATTTATTCTCTGGAGATTTGTGGAATGTGTGTAGCCAACTGGATTCATCTTTGGTTGAATTTAAAGCGAATGTTAAGCGAACTGCAAGAAAACCTTTCAAAGTTTCTTCCATAATGTCTAGTATTGATTGAACAGGTTCATGTTTGTTTATTAAATTGGTAAGGTAGAGCTTGACTCTTGGGAAGCCCATGGGACTGTCCGTATAATTTTCTTGGCAGCTACTGTACATGGAAATACTTCTTTGGGGGATTTTTTTTAGCATCCTTTTCTTTTTCTTTCTTTTCTTTTCTTTTCTTTCATTCTTGATTGGCCAAGTGTGACTGGGCACACAAGGAATTTGTCTTTGGTGCCTATGCTCTCAGTGTACATAAAAAGAAGAGATACATTTGTCAAGAGAGTCTAACGTACAATTGTCTTCTATCAGCTAAGTGAGTAGGTGATGCAAAATCTCCTTGCTTCAAGCTGACCCCCTAATGACTTCATGGATACATCTTGGAAATGGTCCAAAATGCTCCTAGAACAGGAGTCTCCAACCTTTCAGACCTCAGGGACCACCAAATCCATAATTTTAAATCCTGCGGATCACTAATAGGAATCCAGCATGCCGCTTGCTGAAGCACCTGGACTCCCAGTGACAGGATGAGGTCCTTCAGGCACTTAGCTTGGCCGCCTGTTTCTGCAACCTTAAACACTCAAAGAGCCATTTGGATCCATTTCCTACAGAAAACAAAACACCAGAATACAATATCTCTCTCTCATCTCTCTTTTTCTCTCTCATGTCTCTCTCTGTATCTCTGTATCTCTCTCATATCTCTTTCACTCTCATCTCTCTCTGTATCTCATCTGTTTCTCTCATCTCTCTCTCTCCCCTCTCTGTCTCTCTGTCTCTCTGTCTCTCTCTCTCTGTCTCTCTGTCTCTCTGTCTCTCTGTCTCTCTGTCTCTCTCTCTCTCTCTCTCTCTGTGTGTGTGTGTCTTCCTCTCTCATCTCTCAGCTTTAGTCTCAGGACTGGCCCATTGGTCATCCTGGATCAGCTCCTCTACATGGGCCACTGGTTGGAGACCTCTGACTTAATTTACATCTTCTCTGCTTTTGACCGATCAGTACAAGAAATTTCCTTTAAGAATACATTCTTTGAGAGGTTGTAGAAAACATAAGAATGTAGACGATGGTACTGGCAAGGAAATGTATCTTCAAATGAACATTCAGATATACATTTTATATTAAATATTGAATGCATGTACAAATGACAGAGAAAGGAAGCACAAATGAATGTATGAAAAAGTGGCATAGCCTGGAGGTTTGTCCATTGTTATTTCTGTCTGTTCACTGCCTAGATGAGCAGAGTCAACAATCAGGAAGTCGGGAGGAGAGCTGAATACTGGGGTTTAGGAAATCACAACAAGGTTTTCACTCTCAATCTACGGTTGACAAGGTGACTGCATTAAAAAATCCTTCTGTTTGTGATGCCCAGAGGGGAAAAAAGTGAGGATTAACTGACAGGATCCTGCAGTTGTGCTTGAAGACAACCTGATGTTCAGTTGGAGCAAATGCACGTTCATAGCAGTCTTTGAAGGAAATGTCAAAAACTGGGAATAGTGAATGGCCACATTTCAGCTGATGAGAACAGATGAAGGTTTCAGAATAGAGTAGGTTGGAAGGGACCTTGGAGGTCGTCTAGTCCAGCTCCCTGTTCAAGTAGGAGACCCTGGCCTATACCATTTCAGACAAATGTCTGTCCAGTCCAGGGGTCAGCAACCTGTGGCTCTGGAGCTGCATGTGGCTCTTTCATCCCTCTGCTGAGGCTCCCTGTCACTCAAGATATGTGTCATAATTGCTAATTTGTGACACCCACCGGCACGTAGTTTATTGAGCTTTTCAACTCCCGGTAGGTTTTGTGGCTCCCGGTGTTTTCTTTTCTGT
>JAOYMU010000274.1:21116127-21127938 GCA_025802295.1 Psammodynastes pulverulentus
CAATCCAATCTGAATATTGGAAATTAACCTTTTAACATCTGAAACAATAGTGTTAAAATAATCACATCTCCAAGGTGAGTGAAAATTTCACTTCCTCTCATGGCAAGATGACATTTAGGCCAATTTTTATGTATTTATTAGTTATACACCACCCATCTCACTATTGAGTGACTGTTACCATTTAACTTCTGTTTCCCATTTCCTCTTCCTCTTTTTTCATTGGCTAATTGTGCTTTGTACTTTCTGTATATGAACTCATTGTCATAACAGAGCTTTTTATGTTTCCATCTTACCTTAGTTGGTGGATTAGTCATATAAATCTGTATTTCAGTACCCCTTCTCCTACTTTAAGGATGTCAACAAAAATGTGTATTGTTCATGCCTATCAGGAAAGCTATAGAACAGTAGCAATAGCAATAGAACTTAGACTTATATACTGCTACACAGTGCTTTACAGTCCTTTCTAAATGGTTTACAGAGTCAGCATATTGCCCCCAACAATCTGGGTCCTCATTTTACCCACCTCGGAAGTATGGAAGACTGAGTCAACCTTGAGCCAGTGAGATTTGAACTGCCAAACTGCAGCTAGCAATCAGCTGAAGTAGCTTGCAGTACTGCACTCTAACCACTGCGCCACTTCGGCTCTTTCTTTTCCTTGTTATCAGCTCTTTAAGCTGTGAGGTCTTGAATAGTGACAACTGTGTTTTTATTGTAACCCACAGAATCAAAGTGTTTTTATGATTTATAAGGCTCCCTTAAGTAGAACCACATGATGTCTCATATCTGTAGGAAACAGCTGAGAATATGGTAGTTGCCAGATAATATTAGTCAAATAGCATTGTATATCCAAACATCATCATCATCTGCCAATATCTGGCTTCTAGGGTTTTGCCATTCTGAAAGCTTTAAATCTCTTCAATTCTGTATAAAGACATCTGCTTGGGAATTAAGTATCCTAACTTGAAGGAAAACAAGAGCAAGGATTGTGGATGTGTTCCATCAGCGGTTTTCTAGGACACATTCTAAAACAATGTGTATAATATTTTTAATTACTATATTTGGTTTTGTTTTGAAGAAGGTGGCTGTTGGAAATAAAGGGAAAAAAAGAAAATAAAAATTTCTTGAATACTTGCAGTCTTAAATAAGTTTTGGCTTTCACATTTTGTGTCAGGCCCCTTGACTGGAACTCAAGCTGGGGCTTCTTCCTTTTATTTTTCCCAGGTATTTATCTTACTGTTTGGATATTTGATATGATGCTTGGTGAATATAAAGTTGAATTATTGCTCTATGTTTACATAAGAACCATCTCTATCTGGTAACTGCTGGTTTCCACTTCATTTCTTATCCTGAGAAAACATAATTTCTACTAAGAATCTTGAGATGTCATTTCTTTCAAATTTTCTAGCTCTAAGAATTTTGGTGCCACAATGAGGTTTACCTAGAATTTGGTTTGGGACATAGATGTCCTCCACTACTCAGAATCAATGGTGGGATCCTACTGTTGCCACCAGTTCGCTGAATGTGCACTTGTGTGCTCCACTTCCACACGCATGCGTGGATGCTCCTACCGGCATGTACCTACTGCACATGCATGCGCCGATCAGCTGAGAGGACTCTTTGATCCTCTCAACTGATCGGTGCAGTTTTTTTAGCTGCCGGTTTGTTCAAGCCGGTAGCCATTTTTTTGCTACCTGTTTGCCCAAATGGCAGCGGTTTTTTGCCACCAGTTCATCTGAACTGGTGCAAACCGGTAGAATACTACCTCTGCTCAGAATTCTAAATTTTCGTTCTTAACCATACCACAACTTTTGGTAACGTATGAGCTGGGAGAAAGAAGCAAGGAATATAGTTCATGTTATAATAAGTCAGTGTATCTATTCTCTCTAATAACTTTGATAATCTTTATAATATTAAAAAATAAACAAGCAGTAAAGCCCCCCCCCCCTCATTTGAGTGAGGACATTTGAGTAAGTTAATTCCTGGACTTCTTAAGTAGTTATCTATACAACAGCTGTACTATATCAGAAAAAGGGAAAGGCATGTGGTCATGCTCCAGCATATAAAGTGAAGTTTTGTAGACACAGAATCTCATTGTAGTTTTTTTGTTTTGGTGCTAATCTATGAGTAGGGCTGAGAGCTTGAAAATGAAATAATAAAAAAGTGGAATTGGAAAGGATGAAGTTCAATCACACAAAATTCCCTAAATGCCATATATTTTATATTTAGTATAATTGCTTTGACATTTTTTGATATTTGATTAAGTGAATGAAAGATTAATTGGTCTCCTTTATGAACAGCAATGTCACTGGGTAAGCATTCTGTGGAATTACTCCACATCAAAACATGAAAGAAAAGTTGTGTTTTTCTGCATCTATGATGTCATACACTCTATTTTCAGGGCTCAGAGGTATATGTTGCTTGTATGATTAAGAAATATAAAACTATAGCAAAGGAAAAAGTTCTGAATTATATTTCAAACAAATACAAAAGTTGGGTAGATTTATGTGACAGAAGGCAGATCTTTAAATAGAAAGGAATGTACAAGACTGAAACTCTTTAATTATCTTTCTTAGAAATAATAATAATCATCAACATCTGCCTACTCCATGTCTCTGGGAAGGACTCAATAGATGGATAAAAATGCTAAATTCAGTCTGACCATCTAGCTGACAGTGTGATGAACTATAATAATAATATGATTTTTCACATCCTAGATTCTTGGGAAGAACTTGATTGATATAAAAGCCAATGCCAGCTGAAGACTGGCAGTTGGGATTTCTTGTTGTTGTGAACAGCTAATAATAATTTATTAAATTCATATGCTGCTCAACTCTCTGCAATTCTGAGCATTTATTTTCACAGACCCCTATTTTTATCACTCCTTCAAAAAGATTATGATTTCCTATTATGACTGTCCATTTCATAGCAACTTAAGAACTGGCATCTTGCAAATTAAGATTCATTTTTGGAATAAAATATTCAATAGGAAAAATAACATAACTCTTTAATTATTGTTGATGGTCATGATTATGAGAACACTCATAAATGTGCAACCTGACATTATCTTTGCTTACATGTATTTTTGTTTATATTCTGGTACAAAAGAGTGTCATAATTATTACAATGGATTGTGTTTAATGTTGTTCATTTGCTAGCAGGGCAGAAATACTAAAGAAGTGAACTATCTGTTCCCCACCTTTGCATCTTCTTGGTCTTCAAATCAGCTTTGGAGTATTATGGGGCACTGTGAAACAATATTAAAGGCATACATGGAGGCTAGGAGGAAAACTGGGTGAAACCCACTTGCATTACATTTGATGAATATCAGCATCTAATATGGGCAATTCTAATAGAAATATATTATTTCTTTTACTGTTTTTATTACCCTAATCCCCATGCTCAAGTGCAGTCTATAGAACAGACAGTATTTTAAAGATTTTATGTAGCTTTCTTCTCTAATCCTACCCAGCACTATGTATTTGTGCAATTCATCTCTAGTATAAGTTGTATTATGCAATTTTCTATTTTCTGTGAACAAATGAACTGTTCAAACAAGTGTTTGATCTTTCGAGACTACTAGAAGCAGCTCTCCTATAGCACTTGCTCCCAATTTAATTTAACTGAGGCTGAGGCTGTGACCTTTTGCATGAAAATCTTGTGTTTTTTCTTATTTCCTCTGTAAAAACCTGTTTCCTTGTGTCTGTAAATAATACTGCCGATACTTTCCCCCAAGGTCTTTGAAATAATTTTTAGTAATGGCTTTTTTAATGTTGGTAACACAACACTTTTTCCTCCCAGATTTGAGTCTAATTGCTTTGAATTTGAGTACCAAAATATACTTCTCTCCCTCTTTAATTTTTTATGATGGGAAAAGAGGCATTGGTTCTTTGTAAGTACTTCATCAGATGCATACATAGCCTTGATACCAATTGTGCTAGGTAAGCTATAGAAAATAAATGTATTATTTCACTGGGCTGTTTCAAATGGAAATAGTTTCTGATGTTAAGAATAGATTAGCAATAGTGAATTGTGGATTGTGGATGGATGTGTGGATGTGAATCAAGGATTCTAAAAAAATGAGTGTCACAATACATATACATGTAGAGATACAAGTTACGTGTAAGAATTTGAGATTAGCCTTATACTTGTCATGTGCAAGCAACCACGAACAGGAGCAGATTTCAAAGCACAAAATGTTAATTTCATGCTTCCTATACACAATAATCTGATCTACTAATGATCAAGCCAAATTGGTACTAGATCAAGGTCAACAGAATTCATGAGGAGCTGGAGTTAGGTCTCTTGTGGGAATGTAGGGATTCCAAATTTATGATGCATTTAACCCCACCCTCAAGACCACTCTGCTTATCTCTTACAATTTACTTATCAAGGAATAAATCAACTTTCCAAATCATCTTGATTATCCTCAAGTCTTTCTCTATATATAATTATTAAGAATGAACAGTTAACTGAAAACACATAATCAATTAATATTTACATTACACATAAAGGGACTGCTATTTCTTTGTTTCAGAATTATTGCAAAACAATAAACTTCTCTGTAATATCTGTATCAAAAAAGAAAACTTCATATCTGATCAATGGGTAAAGTAAAAAAAAAAACCACTGGAAAAACCAGGCAAACAAAACATTTTATCTTTTGGGGAAGCAGATCTAGAAGATACAGCATCTTTGCATTATATTTCAAAGATTCTGCTTGCTGAAATAAATGCAGAATATGTTCCTGTACTATAGATAATAAAAACCTGATCACAATTGTATAGGATTTCTGTGCTGAATGGAAAGATAAATAGTTTAACTTTCCAGTTTATATTCTATTTGCAATTAAAACACACACACACACACACATACACACATATTATGCACACACATGCACACAGAGAGCAGATAACTAAAACTCTTTTTAAATTCTTACTTAATTTCAACACTAACACCTATATAGCAATAGAATATCTATAGCAGCATTTTTAATCTGGAGTATTCTTGTTTCATGTTAATCCAGAATTAAGAATTTTATCCCTGCCACATTTTAACCCAAAGAATCATGTCTGTCTTTACTCCCTGCTATTTTCTGCATTGCTTTCTGAGAAATAAAATCAGGTTCAGCTTTCAGCTATTATTCAACTTCAAGAAGCTGATACCATTTTAATGAGGAAAGAGGTGCTCCTTGTCTTTTTGACTTTGGTTCTATAATTTGCTATCACAGAACAGTAACTTAAAGAAAAAATAAAAGTTTTTTTCTGCTTACCATTATACACTATTATACAAAAATCCTAAATTTATCATTTCTGATTTTTTCCATGTGCTGCATAATATTGAATAACATATTGGGTAAGCAACAGTGTACATGATAGAGAAACTGGGATGGATAGAGTGAATATAAGCCCACTACTAAGTCTACTGGTTTCGGGTACTTTGTTAACTACATTACTATGGCAAAATACATCATGAATATTGCAAAGGCAAGGTAGACAGTAGCTTGGATTCCTCCATACATCAGAAGACTGAATCGTATTTGTTTTTCCCAAATCTGTAATTTCATATGCTGAAAAGTATTTAAATTTAGCTAATACAAAAATCTGATAAGACCATCAGTTAAAAACAAAGGCCTTGAAAAACAAAAAAGGCACCCTCATGAATAGTCTAAACTGATCAATTTTGGGGACTGTGAGCCTATTCCAAGAATATTTGCTTTTCTTCCACCCCCCTTTTGTAGGAATCAAGACCCAAGAGCAATATCTATAACATTGTTCTTCCTGTGCAATATCAGCAAAAACAAGCTGACATTTGTACAGATTGATTTCAGTTAAGAAATGTCAGGAAAGTGCTTCATGTTTTCAAAAACTACCTCAGTGAGGTTGTGGCGGTAAGTCACATGAGCCAAAGTTTACTATTGTGGCAAGCCCAGCAGGAGAACTACTATTCAACCAAATATTTCAGTAGATGTCAAAAACTAAGGAATCATAACTTACTCCATTTGAAGTTTGTCAGTTGTGAGTAAATGAATTTAGGCACAGTCATCATTTTGTCCTCTCCAGCTCCCTGTCCTATTTTCTTTACCTTTGTTTTTCTACTTTTTTGTCTTTCTTCTATATTTTTTACTCTTTCATCTTGTCTGCATTAAAGCTATGTCCCTCCTACATGTTTTTATTCTTTGCAAGGCATTCTGTCAAGATTTCCTTTATGTTATCCAATTTTAATCCATTTAGTTTCTCATTTTTCTTCTTTCGCCCACCTAAAATTTTATGGAAGTCTAATAAGGTTGTTCTGACATACACATGTGGGTTTTTAAAGTAAGCTTGACTGGAATAATGCATTTTCTCCCTTTTCATTTTAGAATGCAAACAAATCTTGTCAAAGGTATTAAGAGTATAAATGCATCAGTTCCATTCTTCCTCAAGTAAGCTGCTGCAATCTCAGTATCTTTTTCTTCCCTGTTATTTGTACAGTTGCTGCATTATACCCACAAAAGATTTTTTCCTGAGGTGATGGACTCAAACCTATTACTGTCATTTAAGCTTCCATGCAATTTACATGATGTGAATATGTGAATAAAACAGACAAGAAGATGCAAGGACTCTATAAAACAATCACTTTCATTTAGATTAATATATGTATGATATTTGGCAAGTGAAATATGTCACACTGAGATAGGACTCAGTCCTTCTTTGTTCAGGAATCAATGGTATTCGGCAAAAAGGAGTTGTATAAGCAGTAGATAAGATGCACAACAGCAATTGAGGTTGAATATTAGACTAAGAAAATTAGCAGTTAGCACTTTATTAGAGATGAAGGATAAAATGGTTCTATAGGTTCAGCTGACATTATAAGAAAAATCTGTTTGAATCCAGTATCTCTTCTTACTAAGCTGGCACAATAACTTTTTATAGAAGTATAGTTGAATAATTGTACCTTTATTTAGAAAAGCCATGTACGAAGCATTTAATCTGTCAGCCAGTGATGAAATTCATATGACAGAAAGGTGTTATTTCATCTACTTCAAATTTATTGGTCATGTAATTTATGTGGATAGTCCATTAATACACAGTTAGTGAAAAATTATTTATTTATGTATTATTTCGATTTAAATAGATGTCAGTCTCAAATACATTACTCTGTTTACTCATAGCAATTAAAATTATATATAGCATTAAAAATGCAAGAATATATAACAACAATATTTAAAAAAAAAAAAACTTCACAGGAACACATTTAGTAGCAAGATATCCAACTTTATCATTTCAATTCCTAGTGATCTATGTAATGCCTTAAGTGTCCTCTTGTGATGTCTGGGGTTGTGGGGGCTTTGAATGGGAAACAACAGGCTTCAGCTGAACTCTGGAAAGATGGAGTGACTGTGGATTCAAGGGGAATTATCAACTTTATTCTGGATGGGGTTACACTGCCCAAGACAGACCTGGTGTGCAATCTGGGGTTCTCCTAGCCTCATGACTCCTGCTCAAAGAGCAGGTGGAAGTTGTAGCTAGGAGAGCCTATGAACAACTTTATGTTGTGTACCAGTTTTTCCCTTTCCTGGATTGTGAAGTCCTATACACAGTCACTCATTCCCTGGTCATCTCCTGATTGTATTACTGCAACTGTTCTCCATGGGATTCCCTGAAGAATATTCAGTAGCTACAACTGGTACAGAACACACCAGCATGGACAGTTCTGGAGGGCTCTCTGATGGCACACATGACACCATTGTTATATGAGCTGTGCTGTTTGCCAGTTTGATTCTAGGTCCAATTTAAGGTGTTCGTCATTACCTTTGAAGACTTTTATAGCATGAGTGCTAGGTATCTGATGGTTGTCTTATCCCATTGAAACTAGCCCACCCCATTTATTCCAGCAGAAAGGGCTTACATTGGTTCCCATCTGCCAAAGAATTTTGGATGGTCGGGTCCAGGAAAAGAGCCTTTTCTGCTGTGGCCTCCACCTACTAGAATATTATTTTGCTAGAAGTGAGGTCTGCCCACACACTCCTAGCCTTCCAGCAAAGCCTGAGAATTTGACTCTCCTGCTTGGTATGGACTATTATATTGGGGGTGACTGACCAGATGGAGGCCCTATGCCACCCTCGGTTTTGGTTTTTAGCATGTTAACTTTTCTAATTAATTCATCTGACTTTATATATTTTAGTACTTTTTTATTTTTTATCATATTGTAAACCACCTAAAGTCTCTGTGTCAGTGAGATGGGTGGCATAGAAATTTACTAAATAAATAAAATAAATAAGATATACAAAAACCAAGAACTATCAGCATAGCCACCATATAGGCTCTACCAGACACCTGATTTTCCAAATCTGATGGAGCAGATGGTGCTCAGTGCATGTCTGGTAAAATGGATAGATGTAATCAGATAGAGGCAGTTCTCAAATAATTCCATCATTTCTTTGATAATAGTATAACTCTTGTCCTGCAGCAAGTTGTCCTATGGCAAGATGGCTATGGTGAGTTAGGCATGGTGAGTTGGCCATGGCAACCTGGCCATGGTAAATTGTTATAGACCATAGCGATTGGACTATAATATCTACCTATAATATCCATTTCAATTCTGTGAGTGTGTAATACCAAAATTCTGCCGTTCTACTCTCCTTTTCCTTCTCCCTCTCCCTCTCTTATTTACATCTGTCACATTAATTGCCAGTCTTTTCTCACTTCAATACACATACTTCTTTGCTTGTAAAATCCAAGATGGCATTGTAGAAGAGACATTTTCCTTTCCAAAATTGCCTCTGCAAATTCTTTAGATATTGTGGGCTATTTTCTGAGATATTCATAATAAAGGAGATAGTTGGTAGGAACATTAGTGAAATCTGCAACAATTCTTCAATCTAACCCATTATCAAACTCTAATACTTCACTCATAGAATCACTAAGTTTAAAAGGTCATATTATCACATGACATATTTACACAGCATTTTAAGAGAATATATGTATTTAAATATGTATGTATTAAACACATATTGAGAAAGAAATAATTGCTGTAGCAATTGAACTATATAGGTAAAAATTGGATTAATGACCAAATGGCACAAAACTATGCTAATAAAAACAGGCCAAAATTGCATTTATCACATAATTGTATATGTATTTATGCTATGTTATTATCAGTGTTTCCAGTTTGTTTATATAGATATGTAACCATCCAAGAGTTAAAGCATACATCAAATGTCCAATAAACTGCAAATTATTATTTTCTTATTTGCATTTTCCAAGTAAGGATTATGATATCCTTCATAAGAAACAGAATGCCAGACAATGAAAAGGAAACTTGGGTAAATGTTAGGGTTTAGGGTAATATGGTTTTGCATTACCCCCTTTCAGTAAAAAAGAAAATATTCCTAAATCCAAGCTGTTTAATATCTTGGTAACAATTTTAGCAGAACTCTCATTTCGATGAAACCATATTCTGCTGGCTTAAGAACATGCTGGCCGCCTTTATCATTAGCCTGTCTATTTACAGCTATTTAGCCAAATAAGCTGTTCACAAAGGTGGACAGGTATATATTTTGTGAGTGAAAATTAGCTCTCCTAATATACAAGCATATTTCTAATATTAACTTCACTGACCATGAAAAATTATCGGTGACTAGTCTGCTCACATTAGCATATCTTCACAAAAAGGCTTAGGGGATGCGCTATTTTTTTTTCCAATCATAGAAATGGGTTAAGAAATAAGAGGTATATTTTGCAGTGTAGAGCAATAAGACAAGACTCTCATAATCAAGGCCTATAGATGTAACAAGATCAGCATCGAGTGAACAGGGAGGACACTTGGAGGATTTGTGAAACCACTGTGGTAACATTAGATTAGCCTCTATACAGTTACTTCTGCTCATAGGAGCAGGTGGGTTATGCACAGATCATTGCTGGCATATTCTGAACTCTGAATGGACCAGTGGCAATGTTTTTGCTAACTGATCATATCTTGCAGACATGAAAATTTGAAATGTATTGGATGAATGAATGGAAGGAAGGTCTGGATCTTAATCTCTAGTTTCTGTACCACTACCAGTACCAGTTGGAAAGGACCTTGGAGGTCTTCTAGCCTAACTTCCTGCTCAAGCAGGACAACTTATACCATTCCAGACAAATGGCTGTCCAATCTCTTCTTAAAAACCTACAGTGATGGAGCTTCCACAACTTCTGGAGGCAAGCCTTTCCCTTGATTAATTGTTCTCACTGTCAGGAAATTTCTCCATAGTCCCAACTGTTACTTCTTGTCCTTCCCTCAGGTGCAGGCTGAACCCCCTTCTTACTGTGGCAGGCTCTTAAATATCAAATCACCCCTAGTATTCCAAGTGTGTCCTTACCAGAGCAGTATAAAGTGGTAGTAACACTTCAGATGATCTTGATACTATTCCTCTGTTGATGCAGCCCAGGATTGCATTGACATTTTTTTGCAGCTATAGTGTACTGCCTACTCAAACTTAAGTGATTGTCCACTAGGAACTCCTTCTCACAGTTACTGCTATTGAACCAGGTACCACCAGTATTCTATAATTGTGCATTTGGTTTTCTTGCCTAGATGTAAAACCTTACTTTTCTCACCCCCGAAACTCCTGAATTGCATTTATTGGATAGCACCCAATGTTCAAGTCTATCAAAGTCCTCCTGGATCTTGAGTCTATTTTCTAAAGTATTTGGCTATTCCCCTCAGCTTGGTATTGTCTGTAAAGTTAATGAGTTCCCATTCTATCCCCTCATCTAAATGGTTTATGAAAATTTTGCAAAGATTGGGCCTAAAAAAGAACCTTGGGGTACCCCGATGAATGCTTCCATCCATATAGTTATATTTCTATCAAGGACTACATGTTGAGTGCAGGTGGTTAGCCAATAATGAATCCATCTGGTGGTGATGCTGTCTTCCCATATTTTTTATCTTACCAAGAAGCTCACTGTGGTCTATATTGTCAACTGACTTACTGAAGTCCAAGTACACCATGTCCATAACATTTTGCCAATTAGTAGCTCTGTAAATGTGTAGCTGCCTCAACTGCAGACTGAGTACTTTTGAGATGTTTGGTTGGCATGGAAGTCAAAGTAATGGATCACTGGACACTTCAAGTATTTAATTTATGTATGGTCAAAACAGACAATGTTAATTACTGATACCTGTGGGAGGCATCAAGCTTATATTTTCACTTCTCTGACTTACCACACCATCCATAGAACATTTTGTTCAGAAGCATTAACCAAATAAGCCAAATTATATGTTGGCTGATGTAGATTGAAGAGCTTTGATGATAAAGCCTGCTGGATAAAACAAATAATACATTTGATAAAATTGTCTCTTGCATACAATAACTGGATGTCTATTTCTGTAGCAGCTTTGAGTATTTAATGACCTACCCATTATTTACTAGTATTTGTATGTTACCCATCATTTTAACTTTGCTAACAACACTTCCTGATAAAGAATTGTGGGTAGCAGATTCCAGGTTAGCAAGAAAATTTTTTTTCACACGTTCACTAGAATTTTAGTTAAGCTTGAGACAAGGATGATGCAATGTGTTGGAAAGATTATTGTTCTATGAAAAATAGGGCATACACATAGAGACTTTTATCATTTTATAACTATGATATATGCAAGATCCTATATCTCATCCTTGAAAATTCAGGAATGCCTTCTGTTTTTTGGAGAAAAAGTAAAATCAAAAGCTTTTTATTTTGTAAAAAAAAATTGAATGGTCAGAAAACAATGCCAAAACAATGCTGAAGTTTCAGAACTAATTTAATTGGTTGTAACTTCCATTTATATTCCAGGTAGGAATATACTTTA
>JAOYMU010000274.1:21367898-21379952 GCA_025802295.1 Psammodynastes pulverulentus
AGTAATTGCAGGCTATTTCTGCTTACAGCCAGCTGCCTGCAATTTGGCAATTTGGCAGATCGAATCTCACCAGGCTCCAGGTTGATTCAGCCTTCCATCCTTCCGAGGTGGGTAAAATGAAGACCCAGATTGTGGGGGGCAATATGTTGATCCTGTAAACTGCTTAGAGAGGGCTGTAAAGCACTATAAAGTGGTATATAAGTCTGTGCTATTGCTATTGCTATTTGGGACAACCATGACCTGGATGACTGAAAATCTCCATAGACACAGAGCACAGGGTCCTTCAGGAGTATGTGTGGGAGGCTTTAACCAGAGCTCCCCCCCCCCAACCTTTTGGGTATCAGGGACCAGTTCCGTGAAGAGAGGTTTTTCCACAGACTGGAAGGGGTGTGTGGTTTTCCTGTACTGCCTGCATCCCGCGGATGGGGCTTCGCTTGTTTGCACGGCCCAGTTTCTGGCATGCCACGGACCAATGTCGGTCCACAGACCGGAGGGGCCTCCCTGCTCTTAACAACCCACACGATCACTTAACACTGCATCAAAGAGAGCAGTGGAAATCATGCTTAATCCCCATCACAACTTGTAAGTGAAACGGGCAGGCTCCATTACGATTGTGGGTTGAGAATTATTGGTAAAAAAATGTGGGATATTATGAAAATGTTAATCATACTTTTCTTATTTTTTCCTTACGAAGCATCTCTCCAAATCCTTCTCGCCCTCTAATAACAGACTAATCTTCTGCATGCCTCAGGCTTGAAATGATGCCTGTGAAATGCATGCAAATATATGGATTAAGTATGCTAGGAGATGCGAAACTTACAATCCTGGAGCGTTATGAGCTCCCTGGACCCCATTTTTTTGTGCTTCTAGCCCTTTTGCAAAATTTGTCAAGCTGACTGCAAACATTAGCGAAATGTTTTCCAACAGTTGGGGGTGTGAAAGACCTGAAAAATAATAATAAGTACAATCCTTAACAAAAAAACAGTGTGCGTCCTTTTTAAAAAAGGAAAAGGTGGATTTATTTGTTGGACAAATGTACATCCTAGTTTTTATTCAGGAGCCCAAAGAGATAGAACAGTGTTTCCTTTCTCAAGCTTGACAATTTTAAAGATGTGTGGACTTCAACTCCCAGGATACCCGAGGCAGCCATGCTGGCTGGGGTATTCTGGGAATTAAAGTCCTCGCAGCTTAAAGTTGGTAAGTGTGCTGAGCTAAGCCTTGTTCAAATTAAATAACACACAGTGTGGAAAAACAAAGCCTCTTTAATGCAGAGGTGGAAATTTCTTGCATTTCCAGCCAAGCCTCATTTAGTTCTAATTGTCCAAGATAAGAGTAAGGCTGTGAAAGGCTTCCAACAACAGAAGCCTCAATTACCAAAAGATATCAGCCCACAGGAATGTCCAGAAACACAAGCCATAATCCACAGAGCTACAACGAGAGATCAGTGTTTGAAGAGCGTCTATTGTTTCCTGCAAAGAACCACTCCCCAAGGGCTGGTTTTTATCCCTTAAGGGAGGGGCCATCACCTCCCAGCCTTACTCCCGAGTCACCCTTGCTTTTTCAGCTGCTCTCTCCTTCGAGCAGCCCTGTGCACATGCGCACTGGACACAGGCTCCCCAGAGTCCTCTGCATCACTGCTGCCAGACTCTGATGGCAGCACCCCACTCTCCGATTGTCCAGGACCCTCATCCAAGTCCTGTCCAGTCTCCCTGACTGGTTCCCCTTCCTCCTCACTGTCAGAGACCTCTGCCCTCCGCACCTGCTTCTGGTGAACCACAACAGTAAGGTTGAGAAACACTATAATAGACAGAATGTTCTTCTGCTACCTCTTATTTTTCCCCACAACAATTTTATGAGACAGATTGGATAATGGCTAGATGAGCTTCCATATATAAGAATCAATTTGAATTTGGATCTCTCCACTGCCAGCTCACTACAGTTTAATCACTGCATCATGCTGGCTTTCAAAAAAAAAAAATTGGGGAAGGAAACAGAAAATCTTAATCCAAATTACACAGATCGTATAGCCAAGCTCCTTTGCATAATCCCTTATCCCACAATAAATTACTATCTGCAGGCATATCTATTTGGGAAAACCGGACACTATCTATCTTTTGGAGAGAAAAATCAATTTGATCCTTTCTGGTTTGTGATTCCCCATCCTGTACCCTCATCCCACCCCAAAGACTTTATGAGCCCTGGTGGCGCAGAGGATAGAGTGCAGTAATTGCAGGCTACTTCTGCTTACAGCCAGCTGCCTGCAATTTGGCAATTTGGCAGATCGAATCTCACCAGGCTCAAGGTTGACTCAGCCTTCCATCCTTCCAAGGTGGGTAAAATGAGGACCCAGATTGTGGGGGCAATATGCTGATCCTGTAAACCGCTTAGGATTGTAAAAAGCACTATAAAACGGTATATAAGTCTGGCTATTGCTATTGCTATTATGTTGACTGTGGTTGTGTCTGTTCCTGGCATCCTCCCAACTGGGTTGGTTCATTGCTGTTTCTTCACTGCTGGAATTCTTGACCTTGCCATGCCGAATTAATTACTTCATCTTACCTTGTTTGGACTTATAGTTAAAGTTTCTGTTGCCAACATTTGGAGATTGGTGGAGTAATGACACATCTTTCTAACTGCCTTCCTTATTTCCATAAGCATATCTCAGGATATCTCTGACCTTGATGTCAGAAGATATTGTGGAAAAGGTTGTTATATATCCATGGAAAACATATAATTCTAGTTGCTGTGTGTGCATGTGCATGTCTGTGTTAGATCATGGTTGTCATACCCTGTTGGAGTCTGAATCTGAGGAGGAAGGCGAACAGTTGACAGGGAGCAGAAAAGTGGCTTCATTGGCTGTGGAGGAAACTGAGGAAGGGCAAAGTCAGGCTGGGCAGAGCAGGAGAGAGATAGAATAAGGGAGAGAGAATTCAGAGGAAGATACACCCACCCCCTCTTCATCCTAGGGCACGCAGGGAAGAATAGAGAAGAAAGCAACGTGGGTTGTGTGGCTTACGGGGGAGGAAAGGGCCCTGATTCCCTTCATTAGGTACATCTGTGAAAAGAGTTTAAAAGGGGAGATAGCTGAGAGTGGCATTTGTCTGGAACAAACATGAGTTTATCTTGTGTTGACTGTGGTTATCTTTGTTTCTGGCATTCACTGCCATTCCTTAACTGCTGGAATTCCTTGTCTTGCTGTGCCAGATTAATTACTTCACCTTGCCTTGTTTGGATTTATATTCTATTGCCAACGTTTTGGACTTGAATATCTGCAGCCAAAGGCTGTTTCTGGAGAGTTTTCTCCACACCAGAAGGTAACCAGGACATTGGGGAGCTAATAAAGGAACTCTTACTTATTATCTGACTGTGTTGTTTTGTGCCATGCCCCGGGTCATCACACTGAGTTTAGAATCTTTTTACAGTGCAAACAAAATAATATAATGCCCTGGGGAAATTTAGAAAAAAAAAAGTCATAATGCCCCGTGACACAAAACGTATCACATCCAATGTTATTATTGAAAAATAATATTTAGGCTTGGAAAGAATGATAGCTTCTTAAGTATTTTAGTATTTTGACCCTTGAACATATTTTCATTCATAAGTCAATGTCAAAATCTTTAAAAGTATTTAACGATATTGTACTAAAATAACGTATACGGATTAGAAAACAACATCAAAGCTGCCTAGGGAAAGGCAATGAAATTGCTTACATTTGCATATTTAATGTAACATGATTTCACTTGGGTGACAGAAAGCCATAATGAAGCAACAAACATGTCATAAAAAATTAAAACAGGTTTTAAATCTTTTATCTCAAAAAGTATTGTAAGTTTTAGAATGATTTCAATGAGCCTTAAATCAAAATATTTTGAACAAAAGAAACATTTTTCTTCTCCTTTTGAATTATATAGACATTGGAGATAGCTTCATTGCCATGGTATTTTCTGGGATTCTATCTGTTTGTTTGTTTTAAAAAACTCTAACATTGTAGCTAATAAGTATTCCAAAGACTTGTTTGGTTTAGCAGATCTGAAGATTTTACAAGACTTTACCTCTGTGATAAAATTTTACCCTCCTATAAAGTAAAATATATTTTAATTAGTCAGATTTATTGTCTTAAATGAAAAGTATCGACTGTTCTTACAACCACCCGTGGTACTGTGTATCATATTTTTATTTTCTGCCAGGGTAATCACAGTTGGGTTTGAAATATTTAGAAGACGGGATAGCCTTTATTTTTTTGTATTCTTTCTTCATTTTTATTTGTTAATTTTAATTAACATCTGACCTGAAAGGATAAAAACATTTTTGTGTGTTGCCTATTCAACTTAGAATTTGCTGTGTTCGGTAACTGTTTATTCCTTAACATTCTGTATGTTTTCTGTAATTCTAAAGAACACTTAGAGACAGTTTGGTGTAATGGTTAAAGCACCAGATAGGAAACAGGGAGACTATAAATTCTAGCCTTACCTTAAGCATTAACCCAGCTGGCTGACCTTGGACCAATCATTCTCTAGGAAGAAGGCAATGGCAAACCACTTCTGAAATCTTATCAAGAAAACTGCAAGAACTTATCAAGGAAGTTGTCATGAATAAACAATGACTTGAAGGCACACACATGCAAAATGATGCTTATGAGAGTTATTCTATGTAAAAGAACACAGACTGTTTGGGTATCATTATACTTCGTACAACTTATTTATGACATTTGCATAGCAAACACAAATCCATCTGAGGGGAATAAGGACAGAGAATTTTGCACCTGAAAATGAAGAGAATAAACTAACAGTCTTCTTTTCTCTGTGCTTATTTATGATGTAGTGCAGGATACACATTGAACCTTCTCAAGGCTGTCAGAGTTAGGAAAGTGGCTATTTTTTAGGATATTTTTTTCTGGAGCAGGTGCAGATTGAATATATATACAATATATGCCACCTTTATTATTTCAATCTAACATTTATATCCCATGTGGTATTCAGTGTAGTACAATGCATACTTAATAAATCATGGCGAGATAAATAAATGCCTAACTTTAAGAAGATGAAATTGCAGTTAAGAGCTTATGTCACTGCAAGGTTGAAAGTTCCGGGCAGAGATTGTTGATTACTTAAATCATTTTAAAAAATTCTAGGAAATGTAAACAAGGTCAAAGACAACTTCTAGGTTTTTAAAGAACAGTACTTTATCGCTAATATACAAGCAAAAATCTTCCTCAAACCACTCATTTTCCATTCTTTATTGCATTTATTATTACAAAGCTTTGTATTATACATGATTTCTAGATGAAGGGTTTTCTCTGTGGAGACAATAAAGGCTAAGCAATTTATCTTTGTAGAATCCATCACTGCTTTCATGTAAACGGAAAGGATGGCTGGGTAAACCTTCGCTAGAAAGTAGTGCATTTTTCTATTTATTTATTGCTTTGTTTTTTTTTCAGTGCCAGTCCAGTAACTTGACTGACCTTATTGGGTAGGACTTTCTAAGGGTATGGGATGATTGCTGTAACTTTTTAGCTATCTGAATGCTTAAAATAGCAAAAATAGGCTTTAAAAAGCCAGAAATACATAATAAATTTGTCACCAAATTTTGCACAGTGACCAAAGTGAATTTCAAGAGTAATCATAATTAAAAAAAACAGTTTGGGAACTGATTTGCCCTATGGATTATGTGTTGAAGTAAATTAATAAAATATATTACAGAACAGTAGAATTTAAGGAAACTATATTCATAATTATATAACTCTATAGTATAGAACTCTATATGAGATGTGCTAGATATGTATTTACATTTGTACAAAAACCCTCACCTTCCATTTATTACGGGGCACATTGGCTCAGCAGTTAAAGACACTGTCAGCTAGAAAACTGACAGCCCAGGTTTAAGACCCAAGCATAGTGCAATGGGGTGAGCTCCAGTTACTTGCCACAGCTCCTGCAAACCTAGCAGTTCAAAAGCATGGAAATGTGAGTAGGTAAATTGATACCACATCAGTGTTAATATAACAGCATTCTGTGCACTTGGCATATAGTCATGCTGGCCACATGACCATGGAAGTGTCTTCAGATAACATTGGCTCCCTTGGCTAAGAACAAGACATAAGTACCATCTCCTAGAGTCAGAAATGACTGGACATGGAAATATTTACCTTTACCTTTACCTTCTATTCTTTATTTACATGTCCTCTCTAAACTCAAGAAATAATGAAATCCATTATTGATTCATAATATATTGTATGTAATTAGATGGTTTAACTCAAATTATTGATCTTTGAAAATTATGTCTCTGATTGTAGCATAAAAGACTTTGAAGCTAAGAAAAATCCTGGGCTATTCCTAATAGACAGTAGAAACCAAAGTGCCAAAACTACAGTCTACCCAATTCATTTGAAACTCATCAAATTTGATACTCAATGAATTTTGATGCAAATTTTTTGTCCTAATAGTCATTGTTTGTTTGGTATTCAATGCACAACCTAGAACTTGTTTGTGTCAGCTGCTTTGTGGCTTACCACATTATTCCTTCTGGGGAAATTTGTTTGGTAATTATTGTTTTTGGTACTCATTGCACCTCCCAGAACTAATTAACAAGTGAGTACCAAAGTACCACTGTATAATGTTAGTTTAGGTACTATCGTAAACAGTTTCTCTACTAAGAAGAATTCAAAAAATTTGGATCCAGTGGGCTTCTAAAAATCCAATGTGTTTATAGTTCTTTATAGATATATCTTTGAAATATTTTGTAATAATATGGAAACTCTATGACAAATGTTGCCTCCACAATAATATGGGAACAGTGAAGCATCAGGCTTCCACATTTACCATGAGTTATTTATTAGGGGCTGTCACAAAGTTTCTTGTCTTAGATTATTGACCTCTGCCTTAGTGAGTCTGTGGTTATTGCCTGTTGTTTTGAAATGTATTGGAATTAATTCCAGAATTTGTAAACTCTTTTTTTAACAGGAAGAAAATAATTTTAGTGTAGATAAACTAGCCCAAAAGAAGATATAAAATAACATGGTCACACAGGTACACACAAATATCATCAACAAAAAAAAGCATAGTTTATAAGAACAGAGAAAATATAAATATTTACATATCAAAATCAATCAGAGTAAACTACCAAAAGCTTTCTTTTTTTAATTGATGGATAATTTGAGGCTAGTAGATACATGGTGACATAAAATAGTAATTCTAGAGAATATACCGGTACCTACTTTTTAGAAAGACATATCTTTTTCAAGAATAGAAACAGTCTGGATATCAAAAAACATGGCTACTAAGGTCGCTAAAGTAGAGATTCTACAAAATACTTTTTTCTGAATATAACCCTATGAGTTTGGTTTAGAAAAGAGAATCTACTTCTAGATGGATGAAATGAAATTAAGAAAATTTTGTGAAACTAGTCGAAACAAAGATATTTTTTTCTCAACATCAAAACCTTATGTATTAATTTCATTTTTTTTTATTTCATGCAAAAAGTTAGGAAAGGGTTTCCAGTCAGAATTAAATAGACCATATATTTTCTCAAATCAAAGCTGTTAATTTGGCTATCTCGGTAAGTTCTATCATCTTTATCATCTTCCGTAGTGGGTAAAGTCAAATCTTTCCATCCTTCTACATTAACCCAAAGATGCTTTTCAAAAAGCAAATAGATTATTTTTGTTTTTTCCTGAAAACGTTTTGCTTCTCATCCAAGAAGCTTCTTCAGAATGGAAGAAGCTTTTTAGTTGAGAAGCGAAGACGCTTCTTAGATGAGAAGCAACATGTTTTAATATAATTACCTTAAAATAGCATACAATTCATATTTATCATATTAATACCAAGTATTTTATCTTCTTTTCAACCTCGAAGTCTGTTTTTTTCATCAATTCTATTTGATATTGTATCTTCATATTTTTGTTAATTTTTGTCTTCTGTTTGTCAACCTTAAAACCTGCTAGTGTACAAAATTCTTTTAGTGTTTCCATTGATATTTTAATTTCCTTTAAAGGATCTTCTAAAACTAACAATGTCATTTGCAAAGTACTTAATTTATAAGTCTCTTATTAATCTGTAGGCACATAATTTTGTCATCCTGTGCTATATCTCTTTTCAGCATATAAAGAAGTAAGATAAACAGAAAGGACACTGGGCAACTTTGCCTTTACGTTCTTGACCTTCACATAATTTAATTAAAACTTCATTAATGATTATTTATTTATGCTTTCTGTGAAATATAAAACAAATTTATCAACTTTATACATTTATCCCTGAAGTTCATAAATTCCAAAACTTTAAATAGAAAAGTTCAATTCAAATTGTCAAGAGCTTTCTCTGCATCTAAAACCATTAACATCACTTAGTTTTCGTTAGACTATTCAAAATATTTTAAAATATCCAGCAAAGTTCTAACATTGTCCTTTGACTGTCCTTTAGGTAAAATCCCTATCAGTCCTCATGAATAAATTACTATTTTTTTTTCAATCAATCAGGTGGAATTGTTGTGAACAACTTATAATCATTATTCAGTAAGGGCTTCTTTTTCTTCTGTTAAATGATGTCCAATGAACAAAGATTGGCTGAACAAGTTTTCTTGGCAAGTTTTTTTTTATATCGGTTTGCAATTGCCTCCTTCGTAGAATTGAGAGAAAGTCACTGAGCCAAGGTCACCCAGCTGGCTTAATGCCTAAAGTGGGAGTAGAACTCATAATCTCCAATTTCTAGCCTGATGCCTTAACCATCATACCATACTGGCTCTTATTCAGTAATAATATTGGACTTATTGAACTAAAACCTTGTCTTTCTTTAAATATTAATACTATATTTGCATCTCTCCAAGTCTCAGCCATCTCTCCTCTATATAAAATAGAATTATTATCTTGCAAAGGTTGCATAAATTCATTCTCACAATGAAGCCCAATAATTCATCTGGTTCAGGTCCCTTTTCTGGTTTAATTTTTTTTTCTACAGCTTCAGCAACTTCTCTTATTGTTATACTGTCGATTCATTCATCCTTGGTAGTTTCTGTCATTTTTAATAGTCATCTGTTTTCTCCCAAGAAATATCAGTCTTTTATACAAATTGGAATAATATTGATGAGTCATTTCTTGTATGGCCACTGTGTTCAATAATAGAATAGTTCTGTCTTGTAATATCAATATCATTTTTTTCTTTTTCTTTTCTTATTTTTTCCACCAGCCATTTCCCTGGTTTATTTGCAAATTCATTTTTTTCATCACACAATTCATTTTTATTACCATTTCTCTTACAGTGAAAATTGATAACATTCGCTATAAAAGTTTAAACTGATGAGAGATGTTTATCTTCCCTGAGGATTTCTTTAATTCTTCTTTTCTTTTTAAATGTCATCTAAAAATAGCCTATATTTTGTCTTGGCTCTTCTTTTTAAGTTTGATTGATAGAGACTCTAATAAATTCTTTACTTGCATCCCAAACTATCCTTAAATCAGTATCCTTATTTAGGTTGTTTAAAATTTGTCTGAAAATGTCAACATCTCTAAGAGGGCTTTCTCTCGCCAGTCTCAGTTCTTCAATAGATTCATAATTTTAAGCAATTAGCTCATTAAATAACATTTTTAGACAATGAGACCATCAAGTAAAACTATGGCTTAAATTATTGTAATGATCATTTTATATACCTACAACTGCTGTATATGACATTTGGAAGACAGTCCTTTATACAAGTTCTCGACTTACAACAGTTTGTTTAGTGACTGTTTGAAAATACAACGGCACTGAAAAAAGTGACTTATGACCATTTTTCACACTTACAATCATTGCAGCATCCCCATGGCCATGTGATTTACATTTGGATGCTTGACAACATGCATGTATTTATAGAGTTGCAGGATCCCAAAGTCTAACAGGTTAACCAATGTTAACAGAGTTGGAAGGGACCTTGTAGGTCATCTAGTTCAACCCCCCATCCAAGCAGGAAACCCTACACCATTTCTGACAAATGGCAGTCCAATGTCTTCTTGAAAGCCTCCGGTGATGAAGCTCCCACAACTTCTGAAGACAAGATGTTGTATTGGTTGATTGTTCTCACTGTCAGAAAATGTCTTCTTATTTCTAGGTTTCTCCTTGATCAGTTCCACCCATTATTCCTTGTCTGGCCTTCAGGTGCCTTGGAAAATAGCTTGACCCCTTCCTCTCTGTGGCAACCCCTCAAATATTGAGGGGAGACATGCTATAAACCTAGAATATTGCATCCAAAACTGGATGCAATATTCTAGGTTTGGTCTTACAAAAGCTTTATAGAGTGGTATTAGTACCTCACTTGATCTTGATGTATCCCTCTGTTAATGCAATTTAGGATTGCATTAGTTTTTTGGCTGCCGCTGCACACTACTGGCTCATGTGATTCCCTTTTGTGACTTCTAACAAGCAAAGTTAGTGAGGAAGCCAGATTCAGACTTTACAACAGTACTACTAATTTAACAACTGCAGTGATTCACCCAATTAATGTGGCAAGAAAAGTAATAAAATAGGACAAAGCTCACTTTACAAATTTCTCACTTAACAACATAAATTTTGGGCTCAATTTTGCTCGTAAGTGAAGGACTATCTGTATTTTATTTCTTTATCTTTTTTTCTACACTTTTGGCTTTGGCTTTGTCTATTCACTCAGACTCTCGATATTAGATATTATTTGTTTTTATATTGCTTTTTAAAATTTATTAACAATATTATATAAATAAAAGAAAGTGGTAGCTGTGAATTTCAAAAAAAGCATAAAAATTAGTTGAACACAGTAAAAATTGGTTACTTAAGCAGTCTGGAAACTAGGAAATATATAGTAAAAAAAAAATCAATGGATAATGTATGAATTCAGACTGAATGCCAAAGTGAGAAACCAGCATGAAATAATTACAGTGAAGTGCTTTGGTCATATAAGAAGAATTAATGAGAATCAAATCATCTAAGAGAGATGGGAGTAGGTGGGAGCAATGTGTTAAAGGAACATAGGAACCATACTGTTGTGCCTATATGATATTGTTGAAGTCTTCAAAAATAGAAAAATGAAAACTTAAAAGAAAACATATTAATTAACATATTAACTCTATATTAATTGATAGATTGATATGGTAGAAGCAAATGTGACTTTTAGAGAAAGAAAAATATAGACATAGATATAGTGATTTAAATCTATACTATGGTCATGCCCCCATTGGAGTCTGACTCCGAGAGGGAAGATGAACAGCTGATAGAGAGGGGGAGAGTGGCTCCGTTGGAGGAAACTGGGGAAGGGCAAAGTCAGTCTGGGCAGAGCAGGGGAGAGGTAGAACAAGAGAGAGGGGGTTCAGATGAGGACCAGGGACCACCCCCTCCTCATCCTAGGTCACACAGGCAAGAACGGAGAAGAAAGTAACATGGGTTGCATGGCTTGCATGGGAGGAGAGGGTCCCGATTCCCTTCACAAGACACAGCTGGGAAGGGAGTTTAAATAACAGAGGCAAACTGTGGGGTGGTTTCTGGAAACAAAGTTTGAATGCAGTTTGTGTTATCTGAGTCCTGGCATTCTTTCAATTGGTCTAATTTACTGCTCCGATACTTATCTTGCCTGCCGGATTAATTGCATATCTGGACGTTTTCCTGCTTCCCTTATCTGGCCTGTTGGACTACTTTGCCTAGTTGAATTCATATCTGGACATTTTTCCTGAATGTGTTTTGGACTGGATTGTTTTCAGCCAATGGCTGCTAGAGGTTTGTGAGGAAAGTTGGAGCTAATAAAACGGTCTATGTTTGTTTTTGGCTGTGTTGCCTTTGTGCCACGCCCTGGGTCATCACAACTGTACTGGTATAGATTTTGTTTCTGGTTTTGTTTTGTTTTGTTTTCTCCCACATCTTTATTTTTAGTCTTACTTGCTTATTCTTTACTATTACTATTTACTTTAGCACTGTTAAAACTCTGAATAGCAATAGCACTTAGACTTATATATCGCTTCACAGTGCTTTGCAGCCCTCTCTAAGCAGTTTACAAAAGTCAGCATATTGTCCCAACAATTTGGGTCCTCATGGCTATGTGTATAAGTATGACAGTCAATTTTTACTC
>JAOYMU010000274.1:21389117-21400467 GCA_025802295.1 Psammodynastes pulverulentus
AGAAACTGAGGGAGGCAGTCGGGAGAAGCCTCTCGCACCGGGCCCCTGAAAAATTTTCAAACGTTTACCGGTCCGCGCCGATAAAAAGGTTGGGGAGCACTGATCTAGGGTTTCTGAGTCTTTAACAAACAGGACACTTTCACTCTACAGCCCAGCATACATATTCCTTCCTATAGGGAAATTTTGTCTATCTGCCTCTGAACATTTTGTTACTGGAATTGTTCATCTTCTATGTGTTTGGAAAGAAGTAAAGAGAAAGATAAGTAGTCTCTAATCATACAGCCTGTTACTTCAGATGTTGTGAATTCATTAAAAATATCTAGCACTTGATAATGTAGTGCAATGTGGCATCAGCTCTTGTGGGAAGCACCAGAAAAAGTATATGTTTGAACAGAAAGCAACTTGCTCTCTGCCTTTATTATGCCCCCAGAGCATGTAATTTGTGATGCTTGAATTGAGTGCTTTGGTTGCAGTAGGTACTAAGAATGCCTTTGTCCTTCTTAATATTATTG
Source organism: Psammodynastes pulverulentus (assembly GCA_025802295.1). Taxonomy (NCBI): domain Eukaryota; kingdom Metazoa; phylum Chordata; class Lepidosauria; order Squamata; family Psammodynastidae; genus Psammodynastes; species Psammodynastes pulverulentus. Next base: position 21,389,630 of record JAOYMU010000274.1, read on the forward strand.
TTCTGCAAAACGTTATTTGCCATATCCAATACTACCATATGTGAAGAAAGTGATGAGCTCCTTTTAAATCAAAACTACTTTCATCAGTTACCAGTATGTACTACCAATTATGTTACAGGGATGACATTTTCATTTGCTGATAGTATTTGGAATTCTGTCACCTCAGAATTCAGGAAGCATGGTCTGTCCCTTATTTCTTTTTGATTTCTGCTTTGGCATCCAAACTGCTGAACAAATTCAGTCCTGTTTTAGAGAAGGTTTTTTTTTCTCCCCATAATAATCAGCTCCCACAGGAGGTTTTCTAAGTGTGCATGAGCTATTCCAACACGTTAACTAGAACAAGTGTTTCTTAATTTTCAAGTATTGAGTTAGTTATTAGCAGTATTTTATATTATGGAAATTATGTAACAGGATGCTCCAGGGGAGATTGAAAATACATTTTTTTCCTGTGAGTTTGGAAATGAATATTCAATGTGAACTTTGAATTTTTAATATTTGCCAGATTTTCAGTTTCAAAAGCAACTTCCATTCTTCATTCACAGCTGTGTCTTTGAAGTGTGTAAGGTGGAATTTCAGTCTCAGGCTTTATTATTCAGCGAACTTTTTATTAACATTTTATAGTACCTTTCTTCAAGGCAATTGCACCTCAAAGTGACTTGCACCCAGCCAGAATACACACAGAAAATAAAACAGTATTATCCCAATCACATATTAAAGTCAGATTGATTAGAAATGAATTCAACCCACACCATGCCTACCTTTCAAAGTGAAAAGACAGAAGGAATGCAATAAGGCTTCAGGGGCAAAAAAATGCTTTTTTTTCTGTGCTTTCATGGTGGACACACCTGTGTTAGCTTTTTTCTTTGTTTAAATTATAAATGGAATTCATGAACGAGTGAATGAAGGCTGGAGGGAAAAGGCTGGAAGAAAAAACTATATCCAGGGTTCAGCCGTTAAAGGTCAAGACATATCTCTCCAACACAATGTTTCTAGGTGACAAAGCAATACAGTACATTTTGCCTACAGAATCAGCCCCTAAGATCTCTTGCTAAAGGGGCAGATATGAGCAATTTGAATTATCTCAGTCTTAAACTTTATAGAGTTGCTGTTGATCATAACTAGATACATTTAGACAAGATTGTCATAGTTTCATCTAGACAAGATTGTCCTACTATCAGGAAATTCCTAAAATTCCTCTGGTTTTTTTCTCTGTGGGAAAGATATTGTTTTATAATGGAATCTCAAATCATGGCCCTATTTCAGTTATTAAGAAGTCAGTACATGTGAGTGTTCTCCAAAGAGACTCACCAAACTACTCACCATCCTTTTGGCAAGTATTTATTATATTAGATTGTGTATTCCTACTGCTCAAGGAAGAATGCAGGTAGTTGACCTCTCTAATTTTTTTGATCCACATTAATATCATTGGGAAGAATGTGGGCTTTAAAAGACTAGTGCAGAGTACTGCTGTGACTTCTATGGTTAGGAAGGGATAAGTGATGTCTTTTTGCTTGCAAAAAACTTCTTAGACATTATACTATCATTGCTTATAGGTAAACAAATAGGATGTGATTGTTTTCCTACTAATGGGGTGGGGAAGCACCTTTTTCAGATCAAGCCCTATCATGATTTTTGAGTAGTGCTTTGTGGAGTTGTGCTTCAAAATAAGACTTAATCTTGTTTAAAACTTTTAAAAAAATCTTCTTCGGAAACTTAATCTGGTAGATCTGAAATTGAAATTTAATGTTTAATTTTATGAGATACCGTTTTATTTCAAACTCACTTTCTCTTGTATTTTCTGTATGTGAATATTGTTTCTAAAGTTTAACTCCGAAAAATTATCTGTATGAACTAGAGCTCTAGTGAGAAAAATGTATGCAAATTACATTTGGCCTAATAGGCAAATTTGGTGCCCTATAATCTGCAAGTCCAGATCCTGCTACCCTTCTAGTCTTCTGCTGTCTTCTTTAATTTCCAGTACCATTTGAATTCTCATATCTTTCACTCTGACTTCCTCTTCAGTTCCTCTCTCCCTCCTTTCCTATACATTTTTCATTACCCTATTCTGCATATTCCTTTATCCCACTCAGCTCCAGCTCTTATTCTTATAGGCAAAATTCATTCTTGTTCACAAGCTTTTAAGTGTTCTTGAAAGAAAATTAAAGACCTTCCTAACTTTTGCCACTAGAAATGTAACCTCTGGTCTAAATTCATCTCCCTGGTAATGATGTGTCTTCCATCTCTTCTGTAAAAGAGCATGAACATTGTCTGTAATCACTGCTTCTGATCTTTGACTTTTCTAGTGGTTTGCTTGCCTTCTCTGCCCAAACCTGCAGATTCCCTACATATTTATTTCCCTGCATTTTCTTTTCAGTTCTTTCTACATAGAGCTTTTGTTTATATAACTCATTAAAAAAAAAACATTCTAATGTTGAGATAGACAAACAGGCTATTTTACAGGCCTTCTTGATAAAGATTTGAGGACGGTAGAGGAATCTATATGCATTCTAAAATTGTCAATTTGACACAATAGCTCAGAAAATTGCACAGTTCCCCATAATAGATGCTGTTATTGTTGTTGGTAATTGTGGTGGTTTAATTCATTATTTAGTGGTTCCTGTTTGGAATTTGATAAATTTGATGAAAAATAAGTGCAATGTTCTCTGATGTGGAGAATCCATTTTGCACTTTGGAACTGATGATAATTTATTGAGGAAATAGCACTAACATGTATTCAAGCATTATGAGTCAGAGACATCTATATGAAAAACAAAGTAATTAAGATCTTTGGCACTATTCCTAATTCCAGGCAGCATATATTCTATCTCTGTAGGCCTGTTACCCTCTTAAGAATGCCATTTTATTATTGTCTCTACCTGAAGGACATTTATAATTTTCAAAGAAAGATGACAGCTAAGAGCGAATGGTTTTAATTCAGCTTTATCTCAACATGATTATGAAAAAGAGGTAACTTATTAAACAGCTTTATGGTGTTCGGCATAAGACTACTATGTTTGATAATTGCAAATTGGAAATTCTGAACTTTATTCCTTCTGATTTGTGTTATCTTTGTTTGGTTTCCAATTTCTTGGTAAATAACAAAAGGGCAAGGAAGGGGCAATTGAATTGGCAACATGTTCTGTGTAAAAAAATCTCAACATAGCTGACTAGCGCTTTCTTTGTCAAATATCTCTGCTGTCTAGCAGGAGAGCATAACCTCATTTTGACTTGTTTCAAGTATGGCTGCCTTGCCAAAACATGCACATTCCAATCCACCGCAGTTCCTGCAGATATTCCCAATGACAACTCTGGTGCGTTAAGGAAACCAAAAGCCAGACATTTCTCAGCAAAGTGACTTCACTTGAAGCCCTTTGAAAGTAAAAGTTTGACAATCTTGTATCATGGGATTCTTCTTGGGAAAGATGGTCTAGTTATTTGTTTATACAGCCTTGTCTTGGTTTATGTGCCAGCTTGATTGTATTTGAACATATAGCAAGCCTGTAAGGAAAAATAATGTTTATATAACTTTTGTTTTCTTTTTTAACAAGGAAAGTAGAATTTGAGATGTCATTCTGAATTGGAAAAGCATAACAGAACAAAACAGTAGTATTGTAAGATTATACCAGCTTCTTTCTCTTCTTAGTCTGGAGCAATATTGTCATAGTTTTTTGCTATTCTATTTTTCTGAATAAGTAATTTTATTTTCTATCCAGTCCTCTTAACATTCTAATGATCTTATGTCCCAATCATTTTTTGTTTCCCTTCAAATTTATTTAAACCATTTGGGGGGGGGGGGACTTTTTGATATTAGAGGAATATGTGAAAGAGGGACATACAGTATAGGACTTACCACTGCTCACTTTCCTTATGCAATCCTTCAAAAGGGATAAATGTCAGGGATCCAAGTAATACATCCATTGCAAACAGAACTCCAAGGCAAGTTGATTCCCCAAAGAACAGTTTTATTTGGAGATATCATCTTGACACAGACTGGTGGAAAACCAACTCTGAAAGTGCCGCCTCTTCCACCTCATTAAAAAGTGAAAGTTTCCTGTTTTTGCAAACAATAAGTCACATTATCCAATCTAGGTGCTGGCTAGTTGCCTGGTTACTTTTCGCTTCCTGTCCTCTGGCCATCCAGCAGTTGGAATGTCCTTGGCTCATAAGAGAAGTATTTTATTTTGGCTACAAAACCCCAATTATCTCTACACCCCACCCCTCAGCTCCAGACTGTGTCAAGCCTGAAGCCATTTGAAGAAAAATCCTTATAGAAAAAGCTACCAAAAAGAAAATGGTCACAGTCAGGTCAGCTTCAGGATTGACAATAGGTTTCCCACGGTGATATAAGTCTAAGTAATTGAAGCTTACTAAATTTATTCTTTTAAAAGCCAAAGACATTAATTGTCACAACTTTATCATATCTTGCGTCCTGAATCATAGAGTTGGCAAAAATTAATTCAACACTAGGCTCAACGCAAGGAATCACTACAGCAGCCCTATTCCATGACTGCTTAAACATCTCCAGCAAATAACATCTGTCATTTTCCCTGTCTTTTAAAGCTATTTTATTTAGAAATTGCACCCTGACTTCATGATTGTTTTGTCAGTTGCTGGCTTTGGGGACACTCTGATGGAGTCTCTGCAGTGGCACAACTACATTTCCAAGCAATCAGAATTTTATTCTGCCATAACAAAGTACACTTGCATTTCTTCATGGTTCAGTTCTTTCCGTTCTTCTTTGTCTTAATATAAACTATGCATAAGCTAACATTATTTCCATGCAAGTATAGATTAAATCTTTCAGAAAGCAAAAGCTAATAGAAGAGTATTTGGGCTGAAGCGTGGGATCCTTGATGCTTCCTGAGCTTGTTGTTTACTTGCAGATGTTTTAATACCCAACCAGATAACATCATCAGTGTTAGAAGAGAATGGGGTTTCCCTCTGTTTATACAGAAATAGGTTAACCTGTCAGTGTTTGATGGGAGTGTTCCTGATGATTCTTTGATTAAGTTATTGTTTACTATTTCATTATTTGTCTGAATTGGCAGTTCCTTAATTTGGGGGTTGTTTACAGCTTTGTTGATGGACTAATGTTAATCTTGGTATTAATCTCCGCTTATCTAATGTTTTTGGACTCAACTTGGTCTAGGATGTTCACAGCTTCCCAGCTGAACAGGTTAAGACTGTCTTCCAGGTGTTTATGCAATTAAGAAGTTTTCATAATTGCTGATGTCCACGGTTGAGGTCAGCTAGTCGTCTGCCAGTTTGTCTTACCTAACGGTTGTTACAGTCCTTATACTGTATGTTGTAGATGATTCCTGGGTTTTTTTCTTCCAGGGTTGATGGGGTTTTTATTTTGGAATGTTTTAATTGGTTTGTATGCTACAGTGATGCCATGTGGTTATTTATAGTCTGTTGATTGTTTCTGAGATGTTTTTGATGCATGGCAGTATTATCCTTTTCACAGCTTGTCTTGGTTGTAATGTAGTGGATTGAGTAGTCAGATATTTTTTGATAAAATTGTGTAGCTCTCCATTTTGTTGGAAGATGTTGTATAGATAATATGCTTCTTTTTCCTGATGTTCAGTTTTGCTGCAGTGTGTTTGTGCTCATCTAAGTCAGATTTCCACTTTGGTAGTGTGAAGCACTTGGTTAGTGTGGATACTTTTACAATAAAGTTGTTCTTCTAATTTGCCATCCTTGTCTCTGTAAATGAGGATAACCAGGAAGGATAGTATGGTTTTTTTTTGTTTTCTCCTTGTGAACTTTAAACTTTTGAAGAAGTTATTCATAGTTTTATGTGTCTTCTTTAGTTGTTCTTTTTTTATTATGACAAAGGTTTCAACTACATACCAAATATATTCTTTGGTTGTGTATGTGGGAGTGATATGGTTTCTAGATGTTGTATTATGGTCTCTGCTATGAGTCATGAGATGGTGATTCTATGGGTGCTTCTGATTTGTTAGTATATTTGTCCATCAAACTGAAAGTAGGTGGTAAGGCCAAGGTTGATGAAGTTCCTGATTCTGGGCATTTCAATCTTAATATATTTGTTTAGGTCAGATATATTGTCTAATATTACTGTCATAAATTAGTTGCTAATTCTGGCTATATTTAAATGAATTTTACATGTATCCATTTAAATATACTGTTTGTTCTGATGAAATTCTGTCCTAAGATATGTAGCATATGCACATCACAAATATAGGATAAAAAAATAATGTAGTGATATAGAATCACATCAACTTTGTGTACATGTGTATATACACAATATATATTAGAGTTAATATAGTATGTTGGTTAATATACTGGACTACCAGTGGGAAAAGCCAGGTTCTAATTGTTCTTCAAATATAAAAACTGTCTGGGTGACTTTAGGCAGTCCTCAATTGGAAAATTGAAAATTGGCATGTTAGCTAATGGAGTAATTGGCAATGAAAATATTTCATTTTGCAATAAAGTGATTCAGGTTCATCATAATAATATATCTAAATCTACACAGGAAGTTTTCATTTAACAATCACAATTGTGACTAGTAATTGGGTTAAACAAAATAGGTACTGAAATGGCAATTGAGATAATCTTTTGTCAGGTTTCTTTTGCTTTACAGACTTGTGAAGGTCATAAATGTGAGAATTGGTCATAAAATTACTTCTTCTTGACTGTCATAACTGCAAATGATCACTAAATAAAGGTAGTCACTAAACAGGGACTACCTGTAATGCATATTATTTTAAAGATGTGCCAAAATTATAAGGAAAGAAAAGAAACTGAGGATAAATAAAGGTAAAGGTAAAAGTTTCCCTCGCACATATGTGCTAATTGTTCCCGACTCTGGGATGTGATGCTCATCCTTTCAAAGCTGAACAGCCATCACTGTCCAAAGACATCTCTGAGATCATGTGGCCAGCATGACTAAATGCCAAAGGCACATGGAATACTGTTACTTTCCCACCAAAGGTGGTCCCTATTTTTCTACTTGCATTTTTCACATGTTTTCGAACTGCTAGGTTGGCAGAAGCTGTCACAAGTAACAAGAGCTTACCCCATTACCCAGCAGTAGGGATTCAAACCACTGAACTGCCGACCTTTCGATCAACAATCTCCGCATCTTAGCCACTGAGCCACTGCATCCCTACTGAGGATAAATAGCAACATCTTAATTCTGGAATTAAATGCAATATTTTGTTTAATCACTGAGCAAATATAATTGAAGAAATTATTTTTATTCCCATCTGGCCTATATGTACCATATTATTCTTATTCTACAATTTGTGCATTAAACTGGATCTCCATTTTGGATCAATAGTGATACAATAGTAAGATTGTCCTAATGCTGGGAGTCAATTACAATTGGATATGGAAAAATAATCTAAGACTCAACCTAAATAAATAGCATAAGTGTTGATTCAGAAACAGCTGCTTCTAATTAGGACTCTGTTCCCCCCAAAAGCAGGTACACATTATGGAAGTGTTACTTGATTCTCAATTCCAGCTTGAGCAGCTGGTAAAGGCTCTGGCTAAGAAGGCGTTCGCTCAGCTTTTGTGGTATATCATTTGAGGTTTGTACTGGAGTGGGAAACAGGATTGTAGTCATTTATAATATGTTTTTGTCAGATCTTGCCAATGGACTTCTGCTGTTTATTCTGTAATGGTCCGCCTTCAGATAGTGCAGAATACAGCTGCCTTTTTATTCATGGATAATACAGTATAATTAAGAGCCGCAGTGGCACAGTGGTTAGAATGCAGTACTGCAGGCAATTTTGGCAGTTCGAGTCTCACCACCTCACCAGCTCAAGATTAACTCAGCCTTCCATCCTTCTGAGATCAGTAAAATGAGGAGCCAGATAATTTGGGGGCAATATGCTGACTGTATAAAATGCTTAGAGAGGGCTGTGAGGTGGTATATAAGTCTAAGTGCTATTGCTATAACAATAGCATGAAAGGGGGACTGACTCTTGGTCTGGCTGGCATATAGGTCATGGTATTAGTCATTACTTTAAAATCCTGTATAGCCCAGGACCCGGGTATATTTAGGATGGTTGATTCTCTGACCTGAAATGATCAAAGGAAAGTGTAGTATGCTTGCCAAATGAAAAGTTTATCTTAATAATAAGATGCATTCTTTGATTCTGTCATATCATACGGAGTAATCTGCCTTATCCTCATCATGAGAGATGCCTTTGCTTTGTTCAGATTTTAGGATACTACATCTTCTAGTAGTAATATAAGGAGCCATATTTCTTACCAGAACTCGATAAATTATTCTTTAAATACAAATTTGTGATATAGCTATTCTGTGGGATAAATTTATATATACATCCATGCCTATCTATGTTACAGGAGAGAGAAAGAATACAGAGAAGCTACTGTGAAAAAAATATTTTTGGATTTTCAGATCATGAGTTTTATAAAGGCTCTTTTTGAGATAAACTCACTTAATCAAGCCATTCTCTTAATCAGTTCTGATTAATCATGCAGATCATAAGTATCTCAGCTTCAGTTAAGAGAAACTAGTGTAGTTTAACTCTGTGATTTTAGTAAGTACCCCATGAATATATGGTACATCTGCTGATTTTATTGCTTTTGTCCAGATTTAGTCACTGTTTTGAAGATAATGCTTTGAACTGATTAGTTGTCGTAAGAATGGTACTCTTATTCTATTCACTGGAAATGGACAAAGGATGGAGTTTGAATGTGTGAGTTCTACATATTGCATTACATAAAACACTAGAAATATCTGGCTGATAATTTTAGGCATATTTACTAGGGCATAACTGTTATAGGATTGAAGGAATCTGGTTTGTAAATCTGTTTAAAATAGTACTGCATAAATAAAATATTAAATGAAATGTTTGTCAGCCAACTGCTTGTTGATCGTTTAGGATAATAAAGCATACTTTGAAAAGAGTTAATGATTGGGAACTATACAGAATCATCTCTAGAATATGAATGTCTTTTAAACATGAGTGAGAATATGTCAGCCTCCAGATGTTTCTGATCTATAATTCCAACAAACCTTCCAACACTGTTGATGCTAATTACAACTGGAGGAACCTCATCAACACCTGAGAGTCCAAATGCTTCTATTTCATTCACATGCATAAGGTAGAAATTAAATTATCTCTGGATCTGTGCATGTACTGCAACTTTGGATACATTTTTTGCCTCATTATGCTCACTCCATATATTGGTAAAGAAAACTATTATTTGAAAAATTCCATAATTTTCCTTAGTAGCTTCTTCTCAAAAGCATTGAAAAACCAATTATTATTACTCTTAGAAGATCTTGCTCTCAGGTAAGGAGGGACTCTCAAATTACATTGAAAGTTAATCTACCCTGAATTCAGTAGGACACACTGGCAAGTAAACTCGGCAAGGATACACCTTTGGGATTGCCCAACTCTAACCAATCATTCTGTCAAAGTGGATTTAGATCTTACTAGGAGACATTTACATTCCCAATCTTAGCCCAAGGCTGATAACAAAACAAATAAAAATATTTCCCCAAAAAATTTCAAAATTGCAAAATAATTGATTAGAATGTGCATTTGGTCCATCTTCTATAAAGTTCTGAAACAGTTGATAAAAGATATAGATAGATAGATAGATAGATAGATAGATAGATAGATAGATAGATAGATAGATAGATAGATAGATGATAGATAGATAGATAATTGTTTCTCTCTATGTGCCTGTGCATGTATGCTACATTATGTCATGACACCACCCACATTGTGTTAAATATTTTCCATCTTTCCTTCAAATGAACAAAGCTCTACATATACAGTGTGTTTATCATGGCCACTTAGGATTTTTAATTTAAAGGTCCCAGGATACTTTACAGCCTGTGTGGATATTCTTGCACACAGATCCTATATTCATTTCCATGCATGTTCTGATGCACCTTTTTGCCTTTGAATCCAAAGCATTACACAACCCTAATTCACATTATACACTTTTCTTAAAGGTTCAGCTTTCTAAATAAAAGCACCATTCCCTAAAAGTAGACTAATGATTTGATTGGAGTGAGGGGATATATGAATGTGTATACATAAAGTCGTGTAGTACTTCAAATTTTATTCCAAGGAATGCTCCATAGTGTGTGTGGGGGGGCACTTGATTATTCTCATTTCTCACTTTTTAATAAATGCCAAAATCTTGCAGGATCAGAAATATCATTCTTTGAGATTTTGTCACTTGTACAATTGTTTCCCTTGGTGCCAGTAAGAGACATACTGTTAAATGCCTGAATATTAAGTTGGTAGGATTCTGACAAGAGAAGCAAATAGAGGGATGGGTACATAAGTCACCTTGAATGATCTGCATAATGCATCCAATTGTTTAAAAACTAAACATATTTTTTTCTTCTTTGCCTTCATATTTAAAATATCAGATAAATATTTATTAGAAGCAAAATTGTTGGTTAGAAGCAGTGTTCCAGCTGTGAAACCTTGCTCTCTGATTACAGTAAACCTTGAAACTCCCCCTTATTGTCTTTTCTTGGGTGCTGAGGATTCCCATCAACTTAAAGGCATATATATTGTACTCCAAGGAAGTGAAATATGAAAAAATCTGGGTGTGTATACTTAAGGCTGGAATGGCCTAGCAGAGTGCTGGAAATTGATATTTAGCAATCGGTATCTAATTTGTATGATAATAAACAATGACATGAATGTTCAGGAATGTTCTAATTGGGTGCAAAAGATATGTTATTATATAGTGTATCATATACTATAGAGAATCATGGCATTGGATACTTTTCATTTTCATTTTATTCGACTTATAGCCCGCCCCCTCTCCACAAAGGGACTCGGGGCAGGGAACAGACAAGAATA
>JAOYMU010000274.1:21573105-21583411 GCA_025802295.1 Psammodynastes pulverulentus
GGCGGGGTCTCAATTAACACACTCTGTCTGGAGCTAGGAATAGTACAGAGATAACCCATGTTTCACTGGATATCATCCCATCACACAGGAGAATTGAAGATACCATCAATAGCTGTCAGTTTAACAGTAGATAAAGAACACCCAAAATTACCTGCATAACTTCACCATGTAGAACAAGGTTTGTTTTTCCATTTAAATTATCAGAAGTATTATTTCTGCTGTTCCCTAGACTGCTTTTGTTCCTCTTTTGTTTTCTTTTACTTAGTTTTCTAACAAACAGGAATATTGCTAAGCTTCACATTTCTAACCTTACAGTATGTCAGATCTTTGTTGAATTCAAACTGGTGTTATAAACTGAGAATAAACTCTGCTACTCTAAAATGCCAATATTCTCATAGATATTACAGAGTATACATTTGGGAAGAAAACTGAAAAAAGAAAGTGGTCTTATTGATTCACAAATTAAAATTTAAAAGCATCTCAAATTTCCTTTTCATCAAAATATACTATGGAGGAAATTCTCATTACATCTTAAAACATGTAATCACCTTCATGATGTATGCTAGTATTGTAAGCTGGGAAATATTGACATTGCATCCAATTGTACAACTTTTGTCACAATATAATCTACCGTGCTGTACTTTATTGATAGTATGATTGCTGACATGGGATATGCATGAGATCTGCAAAAGGAGCTCCTTTGCCTACTTTAGGCTCTCTCCTCCAACCACTGTGAACTGTCTTCATGGCCATTTTGTTTTGAACCATAAGAGAGGCTAAATATTCTGTATTTTCCAAAGCCATCTGATTTGAAAGACATGGTCATCACACCTGGATTACTCTATGTGTGCCTTAAGAGCCACTTGGAAGTAATAGCTGGACAGAAAAGGGCAGTGCAAGGAGATATAGGTACACTTCAATAACCTGTGTCAGATGTCTATTCTGCAAGCTGTATTGCTTACATTGATCAGAACAATTTAGTCACGTGAATTGTAATAGTTGTTCTAAAGAGACTTTTCATGATGAATTCAAAAACAAAATAGCACTCTTGTTATCAGGCTAAATTTTTATGATCCCATCTTTATTATTCTGTTCTGTTAGTAATATTACAATACTGTATTTTAACTACTATATTGTAACAATTGTTGATAAAATTCTAGGTAGCTTTATTGTTCTTTAACATAAAGAAGCTCTAAAAGGCCAATAGCACTAGCACAGTGTAGTTGAGTCATCACTACCCAGAGTCTGCCTGGAAAGTAGTATCTTGTCAGTCTGGTACCACAGCTCACAGTAGGAACAGTTTAAATATATATTTTCTGCAGTCAAATTAAATCTTAGATTGGTTTTAATGGTGGTGTATTTATCCAGAGAGTGTTATTAGGCCACAGAACTGTGTAAATCATACAGAGCCGTTCCGCTATATGTATGTGGTGAGTTAAATTTAACCCTCAGAAATGAAACTTCATCCCACTTGTCAAAAATGCTATGAACTATAATTTGATTGCACAGAGGTTGATCAAGGTAAGAATGGAGCATCTCATATTTGCCGTATAGCATATGTTAAACTTTTAATAAGATGCCATTTGCTGTTCCTATAGTTTGGAGGGACATAAAAGACCAAACATCATCAATAATTCATTTTGTTGTTCAGTTATAGAAGATTTTGGCCATGAAGAAAATGGAGAATTCCTTGAAAATTAACTGGAAATTTCCTTTTATATAAAGGAAAGAAGTTATCTTCTGTACCCTTAGCCCGTGCTGATAACATGAGAATCATATGAGAATGTGAAACTATTTTTGAGAAAGATCCAGTATGAAAATTATAAGTGGAATGTTAGTCCCTGGTAATTAACCCACCAAGCCAACATTCATCACACCACTCCCTCTGCTACCTATCCATCAGCAACTCACTCCCCCTAATTAACCCATTAACCCATTATCCCACAGTGAAGTGTTATCTTAAAGCCCTACAGTCCACAGTAATTCAACGGCTGGTAAAAGGCCAACAGGTCTGGCTGAGATTGACGTCATCTCTAAGGCACGGACAGGACCAAGGTTTGTTTATCCAGCATGTATCAGCGATCCTCCCCCGCACTGTTGTCAGTCTCCATGCTGCCGGAAGGCTGGAGCTGACATGAATATCTGCAAAGATCTGATCGTCACTAGATTTCTGCTCAGGCTTCAGACAGGATACACAAAATAATGCTGTTTTGTTGTTTTGTATGACGGTCATTTTCCCATGGACTAACATCTCTATTTTAACTTATGACTTTGCATCACTGGGACAGGACATTCCTAATAAGTGGAAAACCAAACAGCTAAAACTAAAAACTCTTTGACTGTGCCCATTAGACCAAACTGCAGTACCCAAGATATGTTCTTATGGGCAATCCTTCACCCTTTTTCAATTCAGTTAGCTATCTAAGCCAAATAACAGTTCCCAAATTCAAGATTTAATCATTCCCCAAGAGCTGTTCTCAAGGGGAACCCAAAGAACATGCCATTTGAACAAGTCTTTGCTCTTTTATGAAGAAGTCCTTGATCCAATGATCCACCTTTTTTTATATTGTTTCTATATTACTATATTATAAATATACCTTTGCAGGCCATCAAGATCCATTGTGTTTACAGTTGCCAGTATTAAATCACTTGATCATATTTCTTTTAACAGGGCTAAGTTTTGTTTTATATTTTGTAAAATATGTCACATCTTGTTCATACCAATTTTATACTTATTGGGTTTTATTGTGTTTTTATTTTCCGTCTCACACTTTATTTAATTTCTGATTTTGACCTAGTCTATAACTGAATCATATCATGTTTTATCTGTGTGAGTAGAAAAGGAAAAAAAAAAACATTCCAAAGGAAGAGTTAAAATGGACCTCTGATCCCTTCTATAATGATAAATAAACCAGCAATTGGATTTATATAGAAATAGTCTATAACTTCAACTATTCATTTCATATCCAAAGTTATGATGATGATGAAAAAAGGGACTTGCAATCATTCCTCGCACTTATGAATGTTGCAACATCCCTATGGTCATATGATTAAAACTTGGGTGCTTGGCAATTGCCATGTATTTACAATAGTGTCAGAGTCCAGGGTCTGACTGTACACTCTGATTAACAACTATAGTGATTCACTTAAGGACTACAGCAAAAATGGGGTCAACTTGCTTAACAATCTCATCAGTTACTGATGGAAGTTCCAGTCCCAACTGTTATGGACTACTTGCACTGAAGAATCAATTTCCCAGGATTACTGATGCTAAGATGAAGGATCAATTTTAGGCCTTCATATAAGAAAATTAATAAAAGATAACAGATTTGATGAACAGTTCAGTGCAATTGAAAGAGCTCCTAGCAATCATTCAAAAGCATCTATAAAAACTTTCTTGGAAAATTATAAAACAAGAAACCAACACAAATTAGTGATCTCCTGAAGTTGTAACGATAGGGAATATATCATTGAAAACTCATTTCTTAGACTCTCACTTGCATTTTTTCCTGACAATCTTGGTACAGCACGGTGAACAATTTCACTAGGACATTTCAAACTTGGAGAAGCAATACCAAGGCAGGTGGGTTCCAAATATGCTGGTTGACTATTGCTGGACCCCCTAGGAGAAATATACCTGAAGTCAAATGAATAAAAAATAAATCAAACACTGCTTCATTTTAGGGATCACTTTGGTGCTTTTAATTAACTTGTAAATGTAGGTCATTATCAAAGTAAAGTTGTGTGTCACTCAATAACCTTGCCTGTAGAGAAATTCTGAAAATAAATTTAAGCAACTATAAAAAGCAGAATAAAACATAGTAGGATCAAGCACTTTTTTTACACACAGGGTGTTTTTTGTTCCCCAGGTTACCAATTGGCTTCTGGTTGTTGGTTGTTGGCTTTAGTTCAAGGTGCCATTTGTTATTTATAAAGTCTAACATTGTGCAGGACCTGGTAATTTATGGGACCACTTATCTCTAATGTTTCGGCCTGTGCTGTGCAATCAGACAGATGGGCAGATGGGCATATTTCAAGTCCAACTGATTAAGTGGTGTCATCTCATGGGATCTTGGAGCCATGACCCTCAGTTGCTGTTCCCTACCTTCTGGAACACAATTCCCTGGAGTTCCATCTGGCCTCCACCTTTCCATACTTCAGAAAAGCCCTTTAAAAAAACCTCTTCAAACATGCCAGAGATCAGGGTGATTTTTAATCCAGACCACTGGAGGATAGAGAACACATAGGTGCAGCATTCTCCTCCATGCACTATAATACCTAATGGCAGATTTATATTATTTTTAATGCTGTTTTTTATTCTGCATGCCATCTAGAGTCTTCAGATTTGACAGCCCATAAAGCTAAATAAATAATACATAGTAATTACACAGGATCCTTATAAATATGGACTTAGTGTTTTTTTGAAAGAGCATTAAAAAAAAAGAACTAGTGCTCTCTTGAGAAAATGCTTATCCGATGAACACTGAAGGAAGATAAATTCAAACTGAAAAAAAAAACAGATTCTGCTGGCTGCATATTATAGGCTCTGATGCCATTATCTATCACTTTTTCCTGCTTCATCCCATGCACTGTACTACTTCTTTGTCTGTGAACTGTTGACTTGACTATTTCTGAACACTTTCCCAAGAATATTGGTATCATGTTCAGAAATAGTCTGACTGAAGGATAATAGGTATGGAGTGGTTCCATTTCTCCAATATGCATAATAGCTTAACATTTGCTAAACAAGCACCCACCTACACATGTCCAAGCCTGCTCATTTTATTACCAGCAGGTGATACATGGCAGGAGGAAAACAAAGGGCGGGAACTCTTCCATCGCTTTCCTTAATTTGTTCCTCACTAATTTCAGACATAATTTTCATTACTATGCCAGGACAGCCTTTCGTTATGTTATGCTGACATTCTTTTATGGCTCCTCAGAGATTGCTATATAGCACTTTCATGCAGACATTTAGTTGTGCCCAAAGATTAGAGGTATCATATCTGGAAGAAATCTAAATGATCATTAGATGAAATAAATGAGATATAGAACATTGTAATTTTTGGCTTTTGCCTAGTGGTTATGGTTATCATTATATGATGATTGTAATAGTTGGAGCTTACAAACTAAAAAGAACATGTGCCAGACTGACCGTTGGCTGATAGAAGTGTGCTGACTGCCAGAAGTAAGGATCAGAAATATGACACAATAATTTTAAGGTTCATTGTCAATTATCCTTTCCAGCTAATCCACATGGAAAGAAATCACACCACAAAGGACAGCTATAGTATTATGGGGTAGTATCATAGAAGGATGCTCAAGAAACTGGAAATCTAAGAAACATTATTTTCCTGCTTTTACTCCATGCAAGACTACAGGGGGGGAAGTCAGAATACAGCAACTGATTGCGCAGCTATGCAAATAGTATTGACAGGAGAGATTTGACTTCTGGGAACCAAGGTCGAGCTTTCTGGATGATGTACTCCTGGCACCTCACAAGGACTAATAAAAATGTGTTTCATTGAAACTTGGCAAGCTTAATTCTGAGGGCTTTAATCTGAATCCTGTGATGGTTGGAGACAAAAACACTGACAGAAAGGAATGATGTAATGGTGCTTTACCATTGGCTCATATATTGCATTACCCACTAGTGCTCCAAATGTAGAAAATAAACAAAATGGACTTAGATTCTTTTTTCCAAAAAGATAAAACAATTTAGTAGATATTACAGGCAACAAATAGGATGACTCATATGGCTGGAATGTAATGATAAAAAGATATAATTTGTTCAAAGGCTTCCCCTTTTTTCAAGGTTAGTCCTTTTCTGTATTTGCTCCTAGATCCTAGGGCCACAGTTTCTAAGCTTTCCACATCATGAACAGCCTTCTGGTTTTTGGTAGCATTCCTCTAGAGCAGGGTTGTTAAACTTGAGTCATCACGGCAGCATCGTGTGACATATTGAGACTTTTTTCCTCTTCGCTAAACCAGGTGTGGGTGTGGCCAGTGCGTGATGCATCCAGCCCACGGGCCATTAGTTTGACATCCCTGCTCTAGAGTCTATGCAGTGGAATTCAGGAATTTATCCCTGGCCTATGGAACCTAAGAACTGCTCCCCTCATCCAGTTGCCAGCCAAATTGCTTTTAGCCATCAGTCTTTCTTGCTATGCTATGCTACTATCATTTAGGCAACTCTTAAGACCTTAGTTTGGTCTCCTTTTTAAGTCTTGTGTTTGACTACCAGTACCAAGTCTTGTGCTCATATCCAGACTATTATAACTTAACCAAAACTTGAATTAATGCTTTCCAGTTGTTAATACTCAAAGTAAAATCACTTTAATGAAAGATAGCTACTATTTCCTTGACTACTGAGGGCATTACTACCCTCATTGAGTTATTGCCCAGCTCTGGTCTCTACTTGTTTGTCTACCTTTTCTCAACCTGTTCATCCAGATATTTTTGTCAGTTTCTGGAATCTGTCAAGGTAGTTTCTTCTTTCATATATAGTTTTGTTTTTGTCTTGCTTCTTTTCTTCCACTCTGCTAACAAATATGCTTTCAGTTGAGAGAGATAGGGAGGAACTGGAGAAAGAATAATAAAGAGACAGCAGACTTATCTGTGGACTTTCCAGCAATACTGGAGCCAGTTCATAAGATCCTTGCTGGCACTCACTGACAGTAACTCAGACTCAGGAACAACTTAGTCCAAAGTGATGGCACTTATGAAGATCCAAAAGCAAAGAGCTAAACTTCACAAATGCTCTAGAGTGTGAATAAGAAAGCAGATTCTGCAGCTAATATTTCAGGAATCTCAATTGTGCACCATTACAAGCTCAAGATGGCTGCTATAGTTTCTTGTGAGTTCTCAGCATAGATACTGATGAGAACAATTTCCAATAAAAGAAAATAACTTGAGCAAAACTTCTCAAAATCTCAGCTCTTGCCTGTGAAGGACCTGCATTACTATGTTTTGGTCTTGAATTTCTTCTGACCTTGTCTGTTGCTTATCCTCTGGGTCTACTGCCTGATTTACAGCTCACCACTGTAAATGCCTGCTTGACCACAAGAACAGTCTGACTGCAGAAGTGAAGGCTGTTTTACTCTAGCTACCTGCTATAAAGCTTGAGCATGCTTATCTCTAGCCCACGGCAGATTTATAGCCTGCTAATTTGCTTCCTGGCAGATAGCCATGCTGGCATGGAAATTTCACTCTGGATGGCAGCACCTCCATTTCAACCTCACTTCTGTTAATGACAAAAACCACTTTCAACATTCTTGTTTGCTTTGTTTCTGTATCTCTTGCTGGAGTCAGCCCAGCTCCTTCTTAAAGAGCTGATTCTCATTTTATCAGGGCATATGCATTAAAGAGAAACAGGTACAAATAAAGTTTTATCAAATAAGGCAACTTTTTTAAGATCAGCCATAATGATGGAAATGCGGATAGTCATAGAAACTGCAAACCATTAGAGAAATGTAAAACACTGAAAACAAAATGTTCCCCATTACCTTATAACAATAATAAATCCTAAATATACCAACATACAAGCAAAATATACAAAAGCAGATGATTATCTTCAGGGGACAAAATGTTTCCAGCCTGTTTGGTTATTCTACTATTCTAGATTGCTTTCAGACTTCAAATCACAAATTTGAATTTTTGTTATTTTTATCTAAAGGTACCAGAAATTGAAACTAGGAACCTTTCACACAAAACACATATTCAACCTCTGAACTAGCTTTCTGGCCATTAGTTAATAATGGACAGCAACATTGTTACATCTGAGAGGTTGTTGTTTTTTAAAGCACATAAAATGATTGTGTTAATTTCAGGTGTGCTCCCTAAAACAAAGTAAATTAAATGTCATCTGTATTATTGTGTTGAATAATGTATATCCTACTAAATATAGTACAACTTTTTTGTTCTTCTTTTTGCCATTATTTCCCCTTTTTAAAAGGCAGCAAAAGAATGCACATTGTTAAAGTTAATTGCTGGATTAAATTGCCATTTGTCAATAGTGATGTAATTTGTAATATAAATTACAGTAGTGAGTAGTGACATTTATCAATAGATATCAAAGCATTTAATAACAATATTTCTACAAAATAAACAAGCTTTTCCCTTCTTCTTTGGAGCTCATTAAAAAAAAAAAACCTGAAGGTTTTAGTTGGTGCAGTAGCCAGCTCTGCAAAATTCCTAGTAAATAAATTATCACCAGGAGTCTCAAAATCCATTACCATAAAAAAGCCATTTCTTCCTCCCTAATCGATTGCCTGCTGTGCAGTTGCTAATGGGACTGTACACACATGTTGCATAGAGAGAATTCATTTGCAGGCTCTTCTTAGTTTTATTTTTCTGATTTTTTTTCCCATAGAGTTCTCACTAACATTTGCAAATTAGTTGGTACATAAAATAAGTACTTTGCTTTGAACACATTGGGGGTTTGGAGGCGTTAGAAGAGAATTTCCTATTCTAATGATAGACAAAACAGGAGAAAAAGAGAAAAATGGAAAGCAGGCAAATCCAGAGATTCATCTTTGTGGCTTGAAATCTGTTCAGTTATTAAAAATTTGTAGGAAGTTAGCACCCACCTCTCTCGTAGAAAAATGAAATATTTTAGGAAATATTGAAAAGGTAGAATATTACATTTCCCTGGATGAGAAAAGGAGAAACATGTTTTAAAGACAAAGCAACTCCCTGCAGCTTTCTGCATCCTACCTTTGCTAATGGGTCATTGAGGCCTGAGCCAGTCTACTCTACATAACAAAAGCAGGAGCCTGTCCACCCATCTCACCACATAGCACCTGGGAAGGTTACATCAGCTAGCAGACAAAGCCTACAAAATTAGCTAAGACCCCCACCCCTGGGAGTCTGAGAGCCAATGGGATACATTTCTTACACAGGGACAAGAAATGCTAAGGTGAGACCCAACAGAGGGTATAAAACTAAGGCATTCTCAGCATTTCCTTCCTTTTCTTTCTTCACCCAACATTTTGAAGCATGTCATCGCCTTTTTCTCCCAGCCATATGGTTCTGTCCACCATTAAACCAAGCAGTCACCATGTTTCCAGTGTCTTTCTTCCCTACTTGGAACTAAACTCAGAAGAATATTTCTTACAAGTTATAACACAGATCCTTGGAGAACATTATCCTTGAGGACATTATCAAGACTCCAATTTACTAGTCCAATGGAATCAATGTCTTATGTGACGTCTTACCTAAACTTTGGAGGGCTTGATTTTCATATTTGCTACATACTCAAAGAATATATTATTAACTTGAATCCTTACATTACTTTCAATGTTTCAATGTTTTGAGATGCATAGACAATGGTTTTTAATTTTGGTTGGTTGTCCATTACATTAGTGTCTTGTTAAAGTTGAATTATACCTTCCAGTGTCCAGCTGTGTTGATATGATCTGGCATAACTAGGAACAGTCAGATTGAGGAACATTGCTTTAATGAAATACAGATACAAACATGTACATATGCAGGCATTTTATGAGAATTTCAGGCATTATTTTTAATCTTTCCACATTTTAAGTGGCAAGTTACACATGCCCAAATTACATATTCATATAAATAAGAAAGTTTGTTATTATATTTTCCCCTCAATATAAGTTCTTTATATTATTGATAAATTGAAGAAATGGTAACTACATGTTTATAGGTTTTGATATGTTTATACGTTTTAATTTAAGGGCAAGAGATCCTGTGATACAAACAATGCATGACATGCATGTATTAATTTCTGCTATAATCCATTTTTCAGGAAGTTAACGAAATAAATGGAATTCAGGGTGCTTACTAGAATTTTAGGAATTCCTGTGAAATAATCTGGAGGAAGAGCATTCTTTCCAGGATGAAAGCAATTCCAAGATCTCACTGTACTAGAAAGCCTTTGGAGAATGAGGTTGATATAGCTTTTTGCTTGTCTCACAGTAAGAAACAAGAACCCATGATTAGAAGTAAAGTCCAGAAATCCTGGATATTGTGATAGGTATTCCAACCTGAATTTATTTAGAAGTGCATTAGGAGTGCATTGAATAATTTGAATCCATTCTTTCCAAACATTTTGCACCTTGACTGAGCTGTAATTTACTAACCAATCTGTCCCTTGTCTCTTGGTGCTTATATTACTTTTTCAGACTTGCTATAATCTGTCACAGCTGTCTGAAGTTTATGATTGTCTATATTGTAGAATGCTTCCTCAAAATACAGTAATGATAAAAATTATTATAGAATAGTAAACACAGCAAACAAGATAATCATGCTGGATTTCGTATCATCAATCACTAGTCGAACACTT
>JAOYMU010000274.1:21637023-21650988 GCA_025802295.1 Psammodynastes pulverulentus
TCTGATTCTGTGAACCGCTTAGAGAGGGCTGTAAAAAGCACTGTAAAGCGGTATATAAATCTAAAGTGTTATTGCTAAAGCTATATAACACTCAATGGCAGTCCATGGAAGAAGTTGTATGGATCATACTTGCCCAATTTTGTGACTTCCAAGAGTAGTTTTGATGATACTTTTATTATATTACATGAAATTATACAATATGATTTGTCAAAGAACCCTAAAGTATATATTCTGCTTTATCAGCTACTGAATACTATTGTTATACTTAACAAGTGTCCAGTAATTGTATATTTTTAAAACATATTATCTGAACTACAAAAAAGTAAAACAACAAAAAGTATAATATAAGAAATACTGTATTATAAATTGTGGTATTTCCTAAATTAAGTTCCACCTAAATCATAATTATCATCAGTACAATTTCAGTAGGATGACTGTAATCTCATAAAGGATGAAATACTTGAAAAGTATTTGATTTTGTAATATTACATTAAATACTATATTAAAGCAAGTTGTGAGATAAACGTATGCTTCACTGTATTTTCCTATACTTTTTTCCCATCCAACTCTTAATAAATATCTGTAATCACACCAAAATATTTCTTCAATATTGAAAGTTAAATAAAAAAATGAAAATCTCCTAAATCCAATACAGAATACCTGTTGTTGAGGCTGACCAGATATTCTAGTTCAAAACTTCTAGAGAGCACCAGATTGGGTAAGACTGCCGGATTTTCATATATCACCTCATTAGATGTGTGCAATGTTAATGTTGCTGGGATTTAGCATCTTTTGAGTTTCTATGTGTGCATTTGTATCTGTCTGCTGTAACAAAGAGATTTGTCCTGATTTACATTTGTTTAGACTATAGCAATAGTTCCAGAGAAGAGAGCAGAAAAAAAGAACATTCATTATTTACCAAGAAGGCTTCCCTTTGCAGATATTAGTCTTTTTCTCTTCCTTTTTTCATCCGTCATCTACTTTCATTTCAGTTCTTTAATTAAAAACCTTGTTATCTGCTACTTCTGAGATGTTCTTAAACTAGTGACTAAATTTCACCTGAGAATATTGTCAGTTTTTCTCTGAAAGAGAAATAATCTCTATTCTGTAAAATAGCGAGTATTAATAAAATATGCTGGGAGAGTGAAAGAGTGATAGAGTTATTCCCTAATATTAAAGCACTGGTTTAATAAGCATCTATTATTAAATGAACAAATCAATATTAATGTAATGTGATGGGTCAGATTTGCTGAAGTACTATCGTATATTCATAGCTATGCGGTTACCTTATTAGATACTGTATGTGCAATGTAGGTGAGTTAATGTTGCTGTGGAAACTAACAGGATTTAATTTTTTGAGTTTATATATGTAAAATCAATCCCAAAATGTCATTGACATTACTCAATTTAAAATATTTTTAAAATGAGATGTTTGTTTAGCTGTAGTTATCCAATATTTTTTTATTATATCTTCAGACTGAATAAAATTATGGAATTTTATTATAAACATGATAATTGAATTATGTTTTGGTTGCTTTCCTACATTGTCAGACCAATAGTTTTATATTGTTGACTTCAAAGTTTTAGGTGAAAAGTAATTATAAAATTGGGGTTAAGATAGATTTGGAAAATAGCCTAATTTAAATTAAGTCAAGCCAAGTCAATTAAGTCAAGTCCATTTTGATTTGGGATTCAATCCCAAAGCAACATTTAAAATTGAAGTTTTGTGTCTCTCACTGACTGCCATTGAAAATCCACAAATGAGTCTGATTTTACTTTTTTAAAACAGAATAGAATTAATTCTGAAGGCATGCTAAATCCTGTTGAGTAAAAAACAACCCATCAGCTTAAAAATGCCTATGACTCTTTTGGGACAAAAACAGATGGCATATGTAGGCACATTGCCTTTACTTTGGGGACCAACTGCCCCATTTTATAAAAATTGGCACAGCATGTTTAAAGGGTTTTTTTTTTACATTTCAGGGGAGAGGGTTTCACTAATTACTTTCTTGTTTTTGGGTTTTTATAAAAACTATAGTCTTTGCAACAACAATAACCAAAAAACTCCATACTAGATTATCAACAATGAAATTTTTTACATACTTTACAAATTTCTATCTTTATTGCATTTGGTTTGTATCCAAGACCATTTGGACACAAAATATAATATTTCACACGCAGTTCCGCCCCGTTCCCACAGAAAAAAAGCCCTGTTTATTGGTGATTAGTCTTCACATGCAATGAATCCCAAAATACCTTGTAGAGTTACAGAATTTGTTCAAAACTGCTCCATTTGATCTGGGATACAGCCAAGTTGAATAGGATGATGATGTTATCCATTCAGTCATATCTGATTCTCGCTATTCTGTGGGTTAGCTCTCTCCACCTTTTCCTACCTTGCATAGCTTTTTTTAGTTGTTTTAAACTCTGGCTGGTATCAGTTTTGATGCTGTCTAGCCACTGTTTTTTTGCTGGCCTCATTTCTTTTTCACACTGACCGTTTTGAGCATAACTGCCTTGTCCAGTAAATTTGATTGCATGACAAAATATGTAAGGTGGAATTTTGTGATTTTTCTTTCCAGTGATATGTCTGGTTTTATATGTTCTAGTACTTGATTGTCACTGTTGCTATGCAAGGAATACACAAAAGTCTTCTCCAACCACCAACATTGCAAACAGCTAAAAGTGGTGTGTATGAAGGAATGAACACCAGGAATGCATTTGCAAAAGTTAAAAGGATTCAAACACTGCTCATAAAATTTGATTAGCTAAATCTTGATCGTGCTACAGAAGGCACACTCAGCATTAAAACACTATCTACTGTAGTTCCTGCATTTTCTCAACAGTAATTTATAGCTGTTTGAAATACTGCTTTTTAATTTTAGTAGTTTAAATTTTTTAGCCAATGCACTATATATGAAGATGTAAGGAATTCAGCCAGCTACTTTCTGGAAGAAACATGGTAATTCTCAGCTAGAGACTTCCTTCTCATTTTGTTGTGTGCCTTTTTGAATATGTGGCAGCTGCTCATTTCCATCTGATGTTATTCAGAAACACTTAACTCACCAGCTGTGCCCAATATTTATATGCTTGAAAAATGTTTCCCATTTGCAATCAGCAAATGGACTTGAGCATATATGGCCTGACAGTAAAGACGTAATCTCAGTTTTGAAGCATGCAGTAGTAATAGGGGAACTATCACAACAGCACAGATTTAAAACTATGTTGGAAAAGAAAACTGACACCTTCTGAAACTAAAATTTCCTTTTAACTCACCCAGCTGTTACAGGTAATGGCAAAATGAGTGGCATGGCTGTGCGCTATAATGAGCTGAATGTAAAGGAGAAGTTATTTTGCTATGGCTTTTTCTATGGCTTTTATCTACCTGTCAATTTTCACATCTTCTTGACAGAAGACGGTGTATACAGTAAGACTACTCAGTGCTACCTTTATTGTGGTTTTATTATTGTTATTATTATAAAATTTGGTTTCAGGGCAATACGCAGGAAAGTTTTTATTGATGGCATTCTACACTTCCAATGTTATTGAGTGCATTCCTTATTTTAGCTTTAGTTTTCAGGGACTTGGCAGATCAGATGAAAATATTTTTATTCCAACCTCAAGGATGGAATGCACACTTAGACTCCATAGATCCAATTTATAATGTAACACTTTTATATATATTTAGATTATGCTGCAGTACACATAGCACTGGATTTGTGCTTGTATGTATTATTTCCTTCAAAAGTATGACAAGTATAGTTTTAGGGTAGACAAAAATATTTGCGTACAATCCTTTAAAATCCAGGGCTTGTTTCAATGCCCTTTATTTCTTTCTCTTATCTTTTTCACTTACCAAATAAATCCTTGATAAAGTTATCACCAGACATAGAAGATGCTTTTTTAAAAAATATGGATGTGACTTGATCTCCAGAGCACTTAAGAGGCAGTGATCCTATCACTGTTCTAATTCCTTATTCTCTGCCTCTTTCTTGCATGCTGAACATTTGATGCCACTGATGTCCTTGAAGCAACACACATATGTGTTGTGTGTTGCAAAAGAAAAGTAGCCTTATGGACAATGACATCAACTTGTATCAGAAAAAGGTGAGCATTTGTTTTGCTATGGTGGAGGAAGGGCAGACTAATCTCTGCTGAACATCAGGAAGACTTTCAGATCTAAACGTTTGATTTGGATTTTGACAGAGACAAGAAAGTCAAACAGAGATCAGATCTGAATTGAATTATAAAGGTCAAATTAGATTTGATAATGTTAATGTGGACTTTTCTCTAACCCAGAACTGCATACTACTGAAAGATTTGCATAGACTTCAGGTAGGTGAAAAATATTCACTTTCTATTGTCCTAGCAAAAGCATGTAGCAACTAAACAAATTAAAATGGTGGTGGTTGCATACAAACAGACATAAGCAGATTATAGATAAACAAAGAACAGCACTAAACTACATCTACATATGAAATAACAGTAGATTACTACGTCTTCCTTTATACTTGATTACTTAAATGTGGAGGAAACCTCTGAATGTGTTTACACATGTGAAAATCAGTCTCTTTAATCAGAATGCAGCACCTGCTTTATGGGTCTTTGCCCTAAAAAAACACTAAGAATGAAGTGAGTCTTTTGATAAATGTCCATATTTGTTTCACAATAAAGACAATAAAAAGGCACCATTGAATGAAACAGAGAACACAAAGAGACAATCAAAATACAAGTTGAAAGCATATTGATTTATTTACTCATTTGATTTATATATTTTTCTAAACAAAACAAAAAGACTTCTGAAGTTCTATCTCCGTGTTCATGCTTTCTTGAATTTAAAAGTTCCTGAAGAAATCTGATAGTTTTGTCAAAACACCGAACAAGAATTGCAATGCTGTGATGCCTCTCTGGTCCTTTGCCTTTACCATATGTCACAGGTGTCAAACTCGCATCGTCACATTGTTGTCACATGATGTATCACAACTTTTTCCCCTTCGTTAAAATGGGGGAAGTGGACAGCACATGATGCATCCGGCCCACAGGCCACGAGTTTGACACCCCTGCCCTCTCTCTTTCCTGTTTTTGAATTTAGCAGCCCTTCATGAATAATTTAAGCTCTGCCTATTACTTTTAAATAGATTAAAAATTATTTCTTTCAAATGTCTACCCATGTGGACTCTGCTATCAAATGTACTGGAGCAAGACAGTAATATGTAGGCTGATCTATAGTTCATAAGCATAGTAACTGATGTTCCATTGTGAAACACACAGCCATCTTTCTAGATTTGGATTTATTTACAGCACTCCAGTTCATAATATGAGTACAGCTGATGGCAAGTATGCAAGTAACATTTCACCAATGATATAAAAGTATGCTAGTAGTAATTTTACATTTTATCTTCCATGTGGCCTAGGAATGCCTTAGAGAATAGCCTTGAGCATCTGTGTTAAGCCCTTGAACAAATCCTTTCAACAGTTAGTAATTATCTGATTACTATTCCTTAACTGCAGCACACTGTCAATTACATGGCAAATTTTCTATAACAACATGGGGATCATACAGCTTTCCACAGTCTCTGATGATTCTCTTCTAAAATATTACATATTCATTTCTACAGGCTTCATTCATTATTGGCCCAGTCTTCTTTAATGTATGTTTCATCACATTTTATATTCCAGCTCAGCCACCTGGCAACGTCCAGTCCAGTTTTCACATCATAAGCAGATCATATTATATAAGCACCTATTAATATGACCTTACCAGCAATCATTTCTCTCATTTAAAAATAATATGCATATAAGCTTCCATTTCTGTTTATATATGAACACATAAAGCATGGGAAATCTTTGCAAATGTATGAGTTGGTCAAGTTTTATTAGTTACTCACTGGCTTTATTTAGTCATTAACAAAACTTGAGATTTTATGCGATATAGTGTTACACAAGATCAATTTTCATAGAATTGTCAGTGTAGGAAATGTATTAGATGATTTTTGATAGGGGGCCATCTGCTTAAGACCTTGCAGTGAAATGCAAATGAAGCAAGCAGATCCATTATCACATAGCTCAAACAACCAAACTCGTGCTTAACTAGATAGCTACCAAAACCTTTAACATTTCCCTGTATAATGTAGACAGATCATGTTTTACATTTTTTAAAAACTTTAAATACATTTTTAATACTGGGTTTAGCTTTGGGAAGGAATGAGAACAATGCATGACTTTTCAAGTTGCTGAATTTCTAGCCTGAGAAGTAGTATGTAAAGCTAAATATTTGATAGGTAAGACCTGGGTTCAAAACTTATCTTACCCATAATTAGTAGTTGACATCAGTATGTAGTTTCAGCTGCTTATTTGTAAAATGCAAATAAATAATGCTGTTTTTTTTAACTTATGTTTGTGTTGTTTTTGTTGTTACTGTGCCTGAAATAAAAGCAAAAAGACTATAAAGTGCTTTTAATGTTAAAAAAAAATCTACAAATGAAACATTGTTTTAAAAGGAATGCTTAATGAATTACATTGTCCTTTCTGCTGTGGATATTAATGTAGGTTACTGTGCAAACACCAAAAGGGGAAGAACTTGGATAGCATTTCATTGTATAGCCAGATATATTTGGCAAAAGCTGATTTTCTCTCTTGAAAACAGCTTGGACATCTGCCTTTGCTGCCTATAGACTGAAGAGGGCTTGGCCAGCAGCTATGAAAGAATTAAGTGAGCACACATGTAAATCATCCTCCAAATCGTGAGGTACTATTCTTTCCTTCTAACCTCAGGCCTCAAACACAAAGACACTATTGCAAAATTGCTTGGAGAGATATGATTGCAAATCATTTCCTTTGTCCCATAAATCTTGAAAGCACAGCATGCCGCCAATTACCTTTGCTTAAAGAAACCATGAATTCAAACTGGCACATGCTGATTTTCACATAAGCTTTCATTGTCCATTATTCATTGCTAGCTACAGTCATCATATATATGTACACATACGAATATGCTTTTATACAGATGCCTACTATTATTTACAAAGACGTGATAAAGATAGTTCAGACATCATACTAAGCTTGGCTCATTTTAAACATTGTTTACTGTGAAACTACAGAGGAATGATACATAATTCTGTAATGGTTAAGGCACATGGTTAAAAACTAGGAGACTATGAGTTCTAGTATTGGCTTATGCATGAAGCCAGTTGAGTAACTTTGGATGAGACCCATTCTCTTAGCATCGGAAGGCAGGCAGCCGCAAACCACTTCCAAATAAACTTTGCCAAGAAAACCCCAAGGATTTGTTCAGGCAGTCACCAGGAGTCAAAAACCCAACTCAAAGCCCAAACATTATACTATCAACCATGATATTTGCAATCCTAAATCCTACTGAATAAAGTAAAATAAACTACAAATTAACTTGGTGTACTTGAAGCTAATGAATCAATCTGGTGTAGTGGTTAAGGCTCAACTCTAGGAATGGGGCAAAGGTAAGCTATTTCCAAAAATCTTGCCAAGAAAACAAAGTGTAGGGACGTATGTCCAGGCAATTGTCAAAAGTCAAGACTGACTCAGAAGCACCATTCCCCCACCCCAAAACAAAAACAAAATATTTGAGTTATTGTATCAGACCCAGCTAGGGCTGATGTGGTAGTCAGTGTTTGTTTTAGATTCAGCACAAGACATGGATACTTTGAATAGATCATAATATTTACATGAGTAAATATTTCTATTAACCAGCACAGACGTTCTGCCTTTTATAAAGTTTCCATGGTTTAAACAACCATTAATGTGAATTTTATTTTTCTCTGTCACAGTCATTTCATGCAGACCTTCAAAGCCCAAAAGCAATTAGAGTTGTGTATCAGGAGAATGGGGAGAAGAAAACTGATCTTGTCTGACTCAACTCAAATCTTTCCATCCTAGCCCTCCTCCCCTTTGCAAAACCAAAATATATAGGAAATTAGCCATAGCCTTAACAACAAGGTAATTAAGAAGAATTCTTGGAATGGGATAGCGAGAGTATAGACATCGGAACAATCTCCAATTTGTGATTACAATATTCACAAAAACTTCTTCTTTTAAAAGCCCTTAGTGACTTATAGTGCATTTTCATGCAAAAGCAACGTCCAGCTGTTAAATATGCAGCAGAGATTGCATACAAGTCCATTTTCACTTTCATTTTTTACTTTCCTGCTTTGCATCAAGTGTCTTCTTATTTTTCAAAATGGAGAAAGTGAACATCAGCTGCTGTTGTTTTGCATCATTGCAAGTCTGATCATCTCCTTTGTCAAATGACTTCTCTGTAGAGATGGATTTTCCAAAATGTTTAAGGTGATATGATAGGAATGTTGTCTGCTGGTACACACATTCATCTCATCATTCCTCAAATTGCATATCTTTCCCCAAAAGAACAAATTAAAAATGTTTACCATATGTCTAACATGCTCAATCTGTTGATAGATGCACTGTATTTCTGTTGAACTCAGACTAATTGTTTTTTTTTAAATGGAAGCTAGTTTAGTATAATGATTAACGGCATCACGGTAAGAAATGAGAGACCTTGACTTCTAGTCCTACCTTAGGAATGAGGCTAGGTGGGTAATATTGGCCTGTCATCTTTACTCAATCCTAGGAAGAAGGCAATGACACACTGCTTCTAAAAATGTTGCCTAGAAAACTGTATTGTGGTTGCCAAGGTTAAGACTCATTTGAAAAGGAAACCCTTACATCTGCATCTAAAGTGTAGATTTATATAAATAATGAGCATTCTACAAATGATATATTTGATACAGCGATATATTTTCCTCTTTTCAATGATGTGAAAGTGCCAAAACTTGAGGCTTTCTGAAATTATCTGGATTGGCTATTAATTAAAACCATATAGTATGCTTTAAGATACCTTCTAAAACATATTTGCTAAGTATTGGCTAGAGTTCATGACTTTTTGTTTCGAAATACTGCCTAACTAGTTGTATGTAATAAAGGTAGTCCTCAACTTATATCCACAGTTAGGACAAGAACTTCCATTTGTAAACAAGGTGGTTGTTAAATGAGTTATGATCATTTTATGACTTTTGTCATGCTTGTTAAGTGAATCTCTGCAATTGTTACATGAATCATGTGGTCTGGCTTGCCTTTGCTTGTCAGAAACTGGCTGGGAAGACCCCAAACGGGGATTACAAGCCACTAGGATGCTATAATAATAATAAATACATGCAGGTTGCCCAGGACTGAATTTTGATCACTTGACCATAGGGATGCTGAAATGAAAGGACCTATATTAAATCACCTTTGTAATTGAAATGACCACTGAATGAATGGTTGTAAATTGAGGAGTACATGTAGTACAGTGTTTATTTGGGATTATATGATTTTTTCACATGTATTCAAATGTGTCCTGACAGTTTTTCATCTTTCTGTTTACTATATTCTTTTATTGTTTTTAATTTTGTCAGTGTTGTTGTTATATAAACCATCTTGGGGACCAATATTTCATTGAACAGACTTTTAAAAGCTATACTATATGTTACTGTATCAAACTTTACTGATAATTTTCTTTAGTTCTACTCTTTATCTCAGAAAAACTGAAGCAACATTACACTAAAATTATTCTTTAAAATGGCATAGGATAGGTAATTGGATCACTTCCTTTGTTTGGTATTAAGGAATGTTGGATCTTATGTCTCTGGATTTCAGGTTGTTTAATGATTTGTACTAAGCTATAAGAGTGAGAAATATGCCCCTCCCTACTGTCTTCCCATTTCCCAGTGGCTCGAGGGCATTTCTAATTCAATATTCCTTTTAGAAAAACCAAGGAGAATTGGTTTCCATGCCTATGAAGAGGCGTTGGTAAAATTTGATGAGATGTACAGAAACTGGTCTATGCAACTTAAAGAAAATAGCATACTTGATTGTAATATGGAAGAGGGTTTGGAGAAAAAAACCTCATTATTTCCCCCCAACCAGTACATTGGGAGTTTAAAATGTTTACCAATTTTATGTAAATTCTTCTACCAACAATAGCCCAACAATGGCACCATATTTCTCTTGATCCTTAATAGTACATTGAATCAGCAGCTTCTGAAACCTCAGGTGACATTCAATAGGAATATGTCAATAATAGAACTATTGAGGCTTTTAAAGATGAAAGTCCTAAATCCATCTATCCAGCTATCATCTATTTATCTGTATATCCACCCTCCTACCTTCCCACCTACCTACCCATCTACCTAATTACCAACTACCTACCAACATTCCCTTCTCACCCTATGGGTGGTATGTGACCTCCTTAATCTTGTTCTTCAGTCAAGTTTTCTATTAATTCTGCCCAGTATTTTAGCTGTTTCTGCCCTGCTAACACTGCTATGTGGACTGCTAATAGTTACACTCATCAGTCTTCACTTCCTTCCCTTTCTTCCCTCTCTCTACTATATGGCCACATTTCTCCAGTCCAAATGACATTCCAATGCCCTCACCGTAAATCTGTTTGAGGTGGATCTGCAAGTTCTATCTTTGAACTTTTATCTATATCCAGTTCTTGTCAATCTCTGGCTGAGGAGATTCAAGCCTATGCAGAACAGTGTGTCACTTTGGAATATTGATGGCCACTTGTGTGAACTATTTTGAGTTGACTTCCACAGTTGTCATTGAATTCTTGAACATTCACAGATTCATGGCATTGACTTATAGGCTTTCCTGTAGTCAATGCAAGCTGTGTTCAGATTGGTCTATCTAGACTCTAGACCTTGAATCTTGGATAACCGTTCTATGAGTAATGGGTGTTTTGAACCTCTGGTGTTGTTCCCTTCTGAGTTGTGCTTATGTACTGACCATATGATCCTGTAGCTTGGTAGCTCTGATGTGATAGGGAGGCAGGTTATAACTGATAGTTGGATAGCGCTGTTACCTTCTAATGATCTTTTGATTAGTACTGTCCTTCCTTGTATTAGCCAGTCTCAATGGGAGGCTACCACAAGCAGCTGATTCATGTATGCTGCTGCACTTTTATGCACTGCTGTTAGTTTTTTAGTCAATGGGTGTGTATCATGTCTGGACCAGATGCTATCCAGCTCTTCATGTTCTTAACCTGCTGTTGGATGTCACTGCTATGATGGTGACTGGGTCCTTTTTCTGAGAGATTCATGTGGTTTCTCCTCAGGCCCTGCAACCAGTTTGTACTGGTGTAATGTATCTTATCTTTTTGTGATATATTTTTCTAATACTGTTCAGTTTCTGCTGTTGACTGTCCTGATACTGTGTTTTTGCTCTATAATTGAAAATACATCTTAGATAGTTCTTTGGAGAACAGAGCATTTATCTGCTTGATCTCCGCTTCTCTAGTGTATTTCCTTAGCTTGGTAGTCAGTGCAGTGAACCTTTGTTTAGCAATCTCTAGGATTTCAAATTGTTTCAGATTCCTGTATTTTTTTTCAGTTGTCACATCTTATAATAATTTTCACACCTTTCTGTAATTCCACTGGTTTATTTATTATTTATTTATTAGATGTATTTGCCAACCATATCACCCTGAGACAATTTTGGGTTTCTTACAACATTAAAATCTATGAAACCATAAAAAGTAAATATTTATAAAAAAAATAACATAGAATTATAATCAAGAGTAAATTACAGTTTAAACATGGGGAGGGGGAAGGGAGGAGCAGGATGCACAGGGAGGTGAGAGGTTGGATTTTCACTTAATTTATCAACCACTACAATTGTTATACTCCCCCATTGGGAACCCAAGCCAATCGGAAGAGCTAGGTATTAAGGTTCTTACAAAGATCAGAAGGGTGGGAGTAAATCTCACATCAGGGGGGAAGGGGAGATGCTTCAGAGGACAGTAATCATGGCAGAAAAGGTTCTCCTGGGCACCACCAGCTAAAACTCCTTAACTGGGTACTGTAGCATGCTTGTTCTGCTGGCACTGATGGGCCTGGCCAGTCCATTGAGGTAAGATGGTTTCTCATGTAACCTGGACCTATGTCATGCATGGCTTTAAAGATGATGATCAACACCTTGAATTGCATCAGAAACAAAACATCAGCCAGTACAGCTTGTAGATCAGTGGTGTTACATGGGCCATTCTAGGGGCACTAAGAACTGCAAGCTTTGCTGTACTCTGCATCAGTTACAACTTCTGAATATTTTTCAAGCTAATCCCATATAGAGCACATTAGGGTAATCCAAACATGAGATGAACAGGCTTTGGGTGATATACTGATTAACCTCTGAGTTGCCTTGATCTTAGCCTCTAACTTTATTTTCCAAGGGGGTGGCGGGTTTTGATTGTGTTGCCAAGTATCTCCGGGATTACAGTGGCTATAGCATATGCCAGTTCATTGGTTTGAATGGTACGATGGTGGTAGGGATTGTTGTGAATCTATTGGCATCTTTCTGGTGTAGTATCAGATGATACTGCTTCACAGAGCTTTGTTTACCAGTTTTGAGAGTTAATTGTAACCAGGGCTTTTCTTCGGCGCTGAAAGGTGCTGGAACGCGCCCCCCGTCGCGTGCTAAAAAAACCCGGAAGTGATGGCGCGCGATTGGTTGAGACGGAGCACGTGACGACAGCTCCAAAAAGGTTCCGGAATGCCGTTCCGCTGAGCTCCGGCTCAAAAAAAGCCCTGCTTATGATTACTATGTCCAGAGTTGTCTGAACACTTGTTGGTATTTCTGGGCTTGCCTCTGTTGGACGGTCCAGGTTTATTACTATCCTCCATGCCAAGAGCCTTGGCAGATTTAGGTAATAACCACTGGATAGCCAGAAATTATTTCTGATAGCCACCAATTAAGCTTTTAGAAAGCTGTAACTGCAAATGCAGACAACAGAGTCAGTTGTCTTAGAGATGGAAGACATGAGAGATGCTGATCTGTCAGAGGAGGAGGAGGAGCCCAAGCCACAGCAGCCGGCCTTTGTAGGGCTATTCCTGCCCTCCATGTTTAAACCACTATTTCACAAGGCAAAGTTTTCTGCCCAATTGGGGGCTTTTAATACTTAGCCTATGCTGCCAATGGAACCCAATAATACCAATAAATTTTTCACAGAACCCAGGGTAGAGGAGGAGATCATTCCCTCCTCAAAGTAATAATAGCCTCTGATGGAGAGATCAGAAAAAAATGGGGTGGAGTTTTATCCTAGCCACTAATTAGGCTCCCCAAATGCTGCCACTGAATAGGCAGGCAACAGAGTCAGTTGTTTCTAGGCAAAGAATAGCCTCTGATGGTGAGATCAGGAATAGACGGAGTTTTATCTTAGCCACCAATGAGGCTCCTCGAAGGCTGCCACTGAATGGGCAGGCAAATGAGTCAGTTGTTTCTAGGCAGATATTAGCCTCCAATGCTTGAGAGAGAGGAATAGAGGCGGAGTCTATTTTTAGCCACCAATCAGGCTTTGGGAAGACAGCCCTTTCTGCCTCTCTGAAATGGCTGTTTGACAGACTGGAATTGTTTGGAAATGTGAGTCAGAACGGAGCGCTGGGCATCTGCAATCAAAATGGCGGCTTGAGGACGAACGGCTGTCAAAAATTTTATATTTCACCCTGAATTCATTTGCCCCCAATGAGGCACGCCATATCAATCTTTCTCCTCATTAAGCCTGCAGTATCGGCGATCGCGATCTCCAAAGTCAGCTGTTTGGCACAGAAACGCCTCAAACGGAGCGCGAAGCTTCTGTGCTTATTCTGAAAGCTGCAAGTGGAGCCCTTTCGGGAACTCCTTTATGGCTGACTATGTTCACCAGTTGGCAGGTGGAGTGCGCTAGCTCCGATGGCTAATATAACTCAGTTTTGGAGCATGAAGCTCCCTCCGCCATCTTGAAATCCTGCCTGAAATGAGGAAACTGGTGCAGAGCGTGATAACTCCTTCAGCCTTTTCCAGTGCTTAGGGCAATGAAGTGAGGAATAATAATAATAATAATAATAATAATAATAATAATAATAATAATAATAATAATAATAAATTTTAATTTCTATACCG
>JAOYMU010000274.1:21700909-21711533 GCA_025802295.1 Psammodynastes pulverulentus
AGGTGATTCAAAGGGGCCAGACACAACACTCTGGAACGAACTGCCCCAAATGCTGCAGGTGCTCCCTGACCTAAGATCATTTCGTCAGGAGCTAAAGACCTGGCTCTTCCAGCAGGCTGGCCTGGGGTGACCAAGGGGATTTTAAATGGGGGTTTTAAGTATGTAAATCTAATTGAATTTTAATTGTATACTGTTTTAATCTTTGATTGTGTTGTGAACCGCCCCAAGTCTTCGGAGATGGGGTGGTTTATAAATTTAACAAAATAAGTAAATTTAGCATATTGTACCTAGCCACTATCAAGGATATTTCCAAGGCAATGATAAGTTGAATTTGGAAATTATCTCTGCGTTTTTGTGATAGACTCCAGTAATGCAGCAGGTTGCCCAGAAAGGAGAGAACACATTCCAAGGAAAGGGACAATATAAGGGACAACACAGTTCAGAGATGGATCATGGAGAGAGAAAAAGATTTAGGATAGCCATTCCATAGATCTCCCAATTATCCATTAGCTTGAAGTAATATAGGTTTAGTCTGGTAATATTCTGTCTATAAAGTACAAGAAAATAAAGAATTGAATAAAGGTCATGAACAACATTTATATAGCTAGTAATGACATACAAATAAAACATATGTCTTTAAAAAACTGGAAAACAAAAGTATATTTTCCCTTAGTGAATTTAAAATAAATTATTAGAATTCACTATATTTCTTGTCCTTGTTTCTCATCCTTCTGGATCAGGCTTCTTAACTTTGTGTGTCCATATATGTTGGGACCTTTGCTCTTCTTAGTTCTCTGATGATAAGGAAGCAGCAGATTGGGGAAGACTGTTTTGTACTAATGCATCCAGAGGTGATTTTTTTTTTTGGCAATTTGTTATTTTTGTGAATATTTCAACTATTTTTATACTTTCTCATATTTGTGAAGATAGAATTTTAATGAACTTGTTTTTTTTAAGGGTTGCATAAGAATGATGAACATTTCTGTACATTTTTGCCTTAGTTCCCTACATGATATAGTTTGTAAATAATTTTAATGAATTTGTGAATGTGAATTTGTGAAAAAGTACCCCAATCAATAATTAGGCAAGCAGGCTTTATAATTATAATAGAAAGAACATTTACTTAAGAAAATGTATGACAGAGATAGACAAAGCATTGTACCTAACTAGCTGTATGCTACCAGGAGAATTATGGAACATATGCTCCATGTATTTTTGCCTGGGAATAAAGACCAAAAGGAGTGATCTGCAAATACCAATCTCATGGTCATGCAGACTAATAACAAAGAAAAGACATAGAATAAATTCTTTACAGACTAACACATTTTACTAAAAAGAATAAGCTTTCATGAGCTACAATCTAATTCAGCAGATACAATGGAATAACCAAGTCTCTTTCCACAGAGTACATCCTTTATTCTCCATCAGTACCCTACTGCTCCCTCTTAGTCAGTAATTTGTAAACTGCTAAAGACTCATTGGCAATGAAGTTACACTTCCAATAGTAAAATAAAAATAAAGCAATGGCACTTTAGAGGGATAAAAGGTCGAAAATGTTGAAAAGGGCATTATACTATGTGCTTGCTTCATTTCTGACTGCAGCTTTTAGCTCTACTACGGTGATTAAGAATAATGTAAGATTAAGTCTCTACTTCTGCTGTTCACCAAGAGCCATTATAGGTCACTATGAAAAACATCAGCTTTTGCAAGAAGCTAAAAATTCCAGCATTTTTCCTTCAGCAGTTTTCACCTGACAAAAACCAGATAGAAATATTTCACTATCTAAGGAGCATCTTGAACCTTTGCTAAAAGGCAAAATTGGGAAAGGATTATGAGCTAAAATGCTACATAATTCAATCAATTGAATTAGAAACTCTTGTCTCTCTACTGTCTGTAGAAATATAATTGATTGTTTGTAACACTAGTTATTTAGTCTTTTTAGGCATTCAAATATTTACTTGGTTATAAATAAAATGTGTCTGACAAAATTTTAGGGTGAATAAATATATTCCTTATAATTGAAAATAGTAAGTATTTTAAGCAAGATGAGGTTGTAGGTTTTACTAAATGACTCTCACAGTGTGGTGAAAAGCAGCATCTTCAAAGCCGTTTTTTGCATATGGTATATTTTAATTGTTTTAGGCATTTTTGTTCTACTGTTTACTTAAAACTCCCACGATGGCTTACAGAAATCAGCAATAAGTCAGTCCCTAACCCTAACGGTGTTATTAAAAGTCATACTATAAAAGGAAAACAGATTTGGGGGGTAGAGAAAGAGAGAAGCAAATGTGGAAATTAATTATTAGATCTGTGGAAAGTTTTGAATGGGTGTTTTGCTTTGATCAAGATTGTACAAAGCTCTCCTTCAAATTTCCTCAGCAAATCAATGTTCTATCTTGCCCTTCACTTTAGAAGAAAAGCTGCTATAAATGCAGAATGCATATGCCAAAACCTCTTCCAACTTTACAATTTCCAGACAAGGAGCAAATTGAAATGCTCATTGAGCCTATTTGTGTCACCTCTGAGCCTCTGTGAAGCAAACCAAGTGGTCTCTATGGTGGAAAATGCCTCCTCAATGTAAAGTATGACTGTTTTGCACAGCAATTAGTTATTAAATAAAACGGTATTATTTCTGTTACAAAAGAGCAAAGCAAGCTCCTTGAAGACATTTCTTTACTGTACAAGACAGCTTTCCTTCTTAATTGTGATAGTAACCCTCCTAGGCATTAGGGGATACTAGCATGAGTGACCTTTCTTATCTCCTGGCAAATGAGAAATGCCAGTATATTTTTCAACAGCTATGACAGTTGTCAATATGCTAGCAAAAGTAATATTTTTTTCTGTATGTAGCAGTTGCTACATAAAAAAAATGCTCTTAATCAGGTTCTCTTTCTTTCCTTGGGTTATTCACAAATAGAACTGGAGTAGAAAAGAAAATATTCATATCTGTTCCTAAGGCAAAATTGTTAGATTTTGAGAGATTGCTATCATCATAAAATTGATTGACATTGCCACATTCACTTTTAAGCTCATATTTATTCTTCCATGTTCTTAGAAGAGAGGAGAAATGCAATGGTCCTTCCAGTGGTTTTATAAGCCTGAGGGAACAGCCATTGGCACCATTCAACCAGGATTCAAAATCTCTGTTGGCTCATTAAAATTACAGCATTTGCTCAGATCATTTGATGTAATGAGGAATGGAAATGGGTAAGGCTTTGAAGGAATGTTGATTTAATGGACCTTGTACACAAGTACCACATGAAGCAGATTCACAGTTGAAGTGGAGACCTGCTCCAAAGCAATACAATCAAGTGGCTTCAAAGTACTTTGTATACTCTCAAAACACTTCGCAGAATTGATAGCTTTTTCACAGCTTCTGGGGTTATAAAAGATGAAATACAATGCAGCAACTTCAATTCCTTCTTTAGAGATTGAGATCGTGATGGACATGAGTAGCCAATCATTTTAATGCTTCATTAAACTCTCTGCCTATCAGAGCTTTTTGGGGTAGCAAGGCTAACATTACTTTCAACTTCATTCCCTTTTTCAGGTTTCAATTTCTGCCCATGATAACTTGCACCCTCTTGTATTAATAGTATGTTATATTTTTGTGTTGGTTTGGCTACACAGCTGAGAGATCAAGCAAGCTCTCAGTACTCCAAATATAGGTCCAGACTGACTTTTCTACCTGATCAAAATAAATCTCTTGACAATAAGTAAATGAGTGTCAGGCCAAACTCCTTCTAGAATGAGGTGGCATGGCTAGATATAAAAAATCTTCTTTTTTCTCGTCTTGCTGATCTCTGAAATTATGTATGTCATAATATCATCCAGACTTCCATTTTTCAAAAATACAGATGTAGTTGTAAAACCTTGTAAGCCACTAAATGAAATTTGCCAGGATTGGAGTCGTATGAAAGGTCTAGTATTCCTCCTAGTACTCCGTAACAGTTTTGAAATCCAAGTTTGAGACTGCACACAAATCACAAACCTGAACTAAATCCTACTCCTCCAAATGCTTCCCTCCTTCTGTTATATTAAAGATTTCAAGAAAGCATGGAGGGTATTAATTCTACTCCTATGATGATAAGCTTGTGATTCCATAAAAAAAAAGTAATTTGAAGGTATACCAAAGCAAACTGTCCCATTTAGGTCACTTTGCTGAAAAGAATTGAAAGTTGTAGATGTTAGGAAAAATGGGGAAAGGTGCCACAAGCAAATGGTGCTGCTTTACCATCTGGGATCCCAATGTGACACCTGTAAGTAAACAAATGTCAGCCATGATAATGCCATGCAAATGGTGCCTGTCTTCTCTGGGAAAATGAGCAAGCTGAGATTTACTTCTGGCCTGACTGTGAGGCACCTAATTACTATAAATCAAGAGAGGAGTCAGTCAGGCATGAGGTGGGGGCCTCTCATTGGAAAACAGCAGAGTAGGAGATGCCTAGTGAATAGCAGAGCTTCCCAGCTTATCAGAAATGTAGCAAACAATTATTGTCAAAATTCATTTTTTTCCTAAGAAAGGGAGAGGGAAAGAAGTTCTGAGAGCAAAATAAGTTCTATATACCCTTTCTGGACTCCTCCCACAGATTCATATTCTAGTCTCAAGAAAAAATAAATGCTTTTCTTTCCTGTTTCTCTGTGTCCTTTGGGGATTTGATGATATAGAGGTTGGAGCAGAGGTAACTTACATTTGATAATGAATTATTATGAAACTAGAGCACAAATGGAACTGATTTACTTGAAGCTGTACAGAAACCTCTAAAAGCAGGGGGGGTGGGGGGAAATGATAGCAAGGTCATTCTGTTTCCATATTGTTGACGATTCCAAAGGTGAATATCCTGGGATATGCAACTGATGGAAAAATGCATCTCAGTCTGATAATATAATTTCACAATTCATTAGTTCCCATCTCAGTTTAAGATTTTAGAAGAGATCAGCATAAAATGAAATTTCCTTTCTTCCCTTTAAGCCATCAGTCTTGAGATAGATTTTTTGGGGGGGATTTGAAGATTGTCATGCAAACTATTTGCAAGGAAAGTGCTAAAAGTACCACTGGAGGGCAATAAAAAAATAAAGCACGAGAAGAAATCATTAGAGCTATGGAGCTACTACCAATAATTAGCCTCTGAACTGACACATACTGGATGTTAACCATGTCATATGGTAAAATGTACTATATTTCTATTGCTATTATAGTAATTATTTCACTATCTATAGAATATTTAAAATCAATTACATATAGGTTTTATGCACACCTATCTTCAGCCTTTTTTCTTCTGCACTCCATAATGGTCTGTAAGAATGTCCTTGAGAGACAGGAGGAAAAGTAGGATATGCCACAAACTAAGCAATGGTCAGATAAGAGGCAAAAGAATGGAGACAGTGGCAATGTCTCCCTAATTTCTTGGACTATAAATGCAAAGGGGCCACAGACATACTTTCATTATTCTTTAACTGTAACAGTTAAACAATAAACAGTTTACAATAAAGGGAGAAGTAGCTCATGCCTGGACTCCCTCAAAGGACTGACACTTCATTCAGTGTGGCATCCAAATCTCCTTCAGAATGCTGTGCCAAATTGTAGTTTTTAAATTGACATATAGCTAAAAATAATAAATGTGAAAAATAATGCTAACCACATTTCACTGAATTAGATTAACTTTTAAATCATACTTTCTTTAGTCCTGGTTCCATCCATGTTTCAGAGTGCAGACTATGACATTCTACTCAGGGAACAAGTTTGGCCTACCATCTGGAATAGGTCATACATTCTTGTCTGAAGCAAAGAGTAGGAATAGGAAGAAGTATTCTGTTCAGGTTTCAATAGATTAAAACAATACCTTAATTTTCAGTTGCTGGAGAAGTAACCGCACACTCTATAATTCATAATGTTCAACATAAAATTAGCCTAAGAGTAGGCCCTGACCTAATGGCAAAAAATGACGGTCTAGAATAGATAATTGCATAAAATTAAATAAATTGAAATAAGCAAAGTATATTAATGTCACCCTTGTTCAGTGGTATCTTGATAAATGTTATTTCCCCATTTCAGTAGCCTAAATAGAAGCGGTATAAAACAATTTCTAACAGCTAAGACTGCCTTTACTTATTAATTAATCTGCAATTATCTTTTAAATAATATTACTCATAGTGTTGTGTGCAGGGGAAAAATCCTTAAATCATTTACTGCAGTGTACAGGGCAATAAATAAAATATAACACAAACTGCTCTGAATTCTCATAAGACCCACAATGCTACAGAATGTGGCTTATCTATTCCTTCAGATTGGGAAGATTGAATAGAAGATATTTTTAAAGATGTTCACGCACTAGTTATGAATATTTTAGCTTGTATACATGTGCTTTCTGTTTAGTTTCCTTTGAAAATGGCCTGAAATTTGTAATAGTTCAAAATGAACTATTACAACTATTAGAAGCTGCAAAGGACATGCAGGAAATCTAAACATGCAATCTGAACATTGCTTGCCAGTAAATATCCACGGACAATTTCCTGCAATTCAGCTAATTTCGGGTTTGTTCCTTCCCTAGTCCATTTTTCATTTCCCTTATTTGCTACATGACCATTGTATGAAATGGGATAATTAAAGAGATGGGATAATTTTTCTTCCTCCACTATATTCATATCATCCCAAAACTCATTTGAAATCATGGAATCACACATTGATTTAGATATACATGGCCCCACCTACCGACATGTAAAGGAAAAATCTTCATTAACAACCTCCTTATAGGTTGAAAATGTTGTTGTTGTTAGTTGCAAAGTCATGTCTGACCCAGAGTGACCCCATGGACAACGTTCCTCCAGGCCTTCCTGTCCTCTACCATTCCCTGGAATCCATTTAAGTTCACGCCTACTGCTTCAGTGACTCCATCTAGCCACCTCATTCTCTATCATCCCCTTCTTCTTTTGTCCTCAATCTTTCCCAGCATTATGCTCTTCTCCAGTGAGTCCTTCCTTCTCATTAGGTGGCCAAAGAATTTGAATTTCATCTTCAGGATCTGGCCTTCTAAAGAGAAGTCAGGGTTGATCTCCTCTAGGACTGATCACCTTGCAGTCCAAGAGACTCGCAAGAGTCTTCTCCATCACCATAGTTGAAAAGGCCTCAATTCTTTGAAGCTCAGCCTTTCTTACAGTCCAACTTTCACAGCCATACATTGCAAATGTAGAAGAGAAAATATTTGAACAGTGAAGGAGTGGGGTTTTTAAAAAAACATTTGACGTCAATAGAATGAAATACCAATCACGAAGCTCATTCTTAGCAGAGAATTGTTAAGTAGTAAAATTAAGTATATTGTGGACTAGTTAAATTTGATTGTTGTTGCTGATTGTATGAAACAGTTGTCCTCACAAGATGCTAAAGCTAAAGGCATTTGGGTAATCAGTGGTTACAGCTATGCACATTTATGTGATCCCTGTAAAATGACAGAAAAAGGCAGCAGTTTGGGTAGAATTTCTGTTTATGAGTTCTATAACATGTCTCTAAATATGGAAGTTTCAATATTACTTTTGTAGTCGAATAGCTCTAGTCTAGACCTCATTTTTCACCTTAATTTAATCACGAATTTGATTTCATTAAAAGGAAAAAATATTAGCAAAAAGAAAATCCTTAACTGTGTGCATTACATCTAGTTATGGCCCAATTTATATAAATTGGTGTAGGAGGCAAAAGAAACCTGCTCCCAAAAATACTGGCAATTTTTGTTCAGCGGATGGTCCCAAGATAGCACTTTAGATTGTTGGAAATGATCACTGTCTGTTCACATCATTCTTATTTTATAAGCCTCTACTTTGGTCTTCTTTAGCCTTCTTTAGCCAACTACTCAACATGCTTTGACCAATTTGATTAGTATATAAGAAAGATCCATTCTGCATTCAGGATATATTGAAGATCATTTTTTTCCCCACTTTTCTTTTTCAGCAAGTAAAGACATTGCCTTTGTAGTAATTCATTCTTCATTTTGTTTGCCTACCTTAGAGTATTCCTTGCTTCATTCCTACCTCCAGTACATGTTCACTGCAGCCGTGACATTGACAGACATTGGTTGGGGTCTCAAATAAAAGGGATTCAGAAGTGGTACATCCTTTGAGACAGATTTGTGAAATGCTTTTTCCCAACAGTCCAGCATCACTAAATAGGCTACAGCATAATTTTGCTTCCATACACTCCTCAGTTTGTAATCTGATGTAATATGCATGAGCATTGCCATGAATAATGAAATGTGGTCTCTCAGATAACAGCTAACTAAATTCTACTGTCCCCCTTTTTAATTTTTATTTTTTAAGAAGAAGACAAAACATTGTTTTTAGTCCCAAAGACAAACCTATGAGTGGGGTTTTTTAAAATATTTGCCGTCACTTTGAAATGTTTATTTAAAACATGTTCCAATGTCAAATTGTAGATTACATTATGGTTCCTGAAAAAAATAGTTTATTAATTTCCTATCTAGATAATGTATGCTCTCATTGTTATGACCTAGTTTCACGACACCTGGATAAAGAAATCATAAAGTGTTAAAAACAGAAAGAATGTAGGTCTCTGACATACTGTGAGCTGGGCAGGAGCCTTAAGTAGAGGATTTATTTATAGGCACATTTTTCTCCAGCTCTCCTTGTGCTTTCATAAGGTCTTAAAACAATTTCAAACCATGATGTCATAAATTATAATTGATGTAAAGTATAATAATATTCTAAAATGTAATAACATAGTAAGGTAAAATATTTAAATAGAGTCTTAAATAAAGTAATATTTTGTTGGCATGAAAAGTATGTCAAAATAGAAATGTCTTTACCAACAATGGGCAAAGAGAAGGTATTTCAATGGATATTTTTCACCATATTGCTACAGACCCCTAGCAGGCTATTTTCATCCTTACAAAAACCTCAATCTAGGAATTTTTAGATTATATTCTCTCTAAGTGCCTTATGAGGGATGCAGTGGCTCAGTGGCTAAGACGCTGAGCTTGTTAATCAAAAGGTTGGCAGTTCAGTGGTTCGAATCCCTAGTGCTACATAACAGGATGAGCTCCCATTACTTGTCCCAGCTTCTTCCAATCTAGCAGTTCAAAAGCACATAAAAATGCAAGTAGAAAAATAGGGACCACCTTTGGTGGGAAGGTAACAGCATTCTGTGCACCTTTGTGTTTAGTCATGCCAACCACATGACCATGGAGATATCTTCGGACAGTGCTGGCTCTTCGGCTTTGAAACAGAAATGAGCACCGCTCCCTAGAGTCAGGAATGACTAGCACATAGGTGTGAGGGGAACCTTTACCTTTACCATAACACATAAAGTATCTTTATGTGTTAACGTTATCCTTAACAATCTTAATTGATCAGGAAAGTATGAAATGGGTTTCTACCTGATCCTTGATAAAGCTGAATG
Source organism: Psammodynastes pulverulentus (assembly GCA_025802295.1). Lineage (NCBI taxonomy): Eukaryota > Metazoa > Chordata > Lepidosauria > Squamata > Psammodynastidae > Psammodynastes > Psammodynastes pulverulentus. Next base: position 21,710,316 of record JAOYMU010000274.1, read on the forward strand.
GACACAAAATCCCCCTTTAGATCTTCCCCCATTACAAAATGTTGATGGTGGAACTGGCAAAGACTCTATCATGCCCTAGGTAAGTTGGAATTCTCTGTTCAGGCAGTAAATAAATTCTGTTGAATATTTTGAGCTCCTGTGCCTTTGACTGAACATTTGCTGGGTATTATTTAGCACACTGCATTTTTCTCAGGAATTAATGATGAATAGCCTATATTATTTGCCTTCTTCAGTTGTCTCTCTTAATTGCTCCAAAATCACTTACTGTTTCCCTGGGGTGGGTTTATTACTTCTTTCTTTTCACCCTTTTTTATAAAAAAAAAATAAGAAACATGGAAGCCTCTTCCCATAAAAAGGGTGAAAAAGATGAGAAAGACAAATTATGAATAAATAAAATGTATTAGTGTAAACTTCATTAAAGTTGCAGGCTGTGTTTATTTTCCTTTGCTAAATATGGATTTAATTTGTGAGTGTAGGAGAATGGTCATGATCAAACATGTTGGTTAAATTATCTTATGTAAAGCCAATGCTTCATGAATTAAATTGAATTGCTGCTTTTCTCATCAACTTTTTACATCCTTTAAATCTTTACATCATATTCACCTTAAATCATATTCACCTTAGCCCTTTTTTTGTGTGACCCCAGGATGCTGTTCCAGGACAGGTAGTACCCTTAGATAATTAACTGCACAACACTGGGGAATAAGCTTGTTTCTATAAATAATAAATAGAAAACTAGGTGATATGTTTTAAAATATCAAGAAAAAGGGAACATGCATGTCCCAACATCACCTAAATACAACATTGTAAGAACAGGCTTCTATTTTTGCAAAAGGCGTGTAGAAAGATAGCACCCACCTCTCTCTTAGAAAAATGAAATATTTTAGGAAATATTAAAAAGGCAGAATATTATATTTCTCCTAAAAGAGAAATGGAAATCCAGCTCCTTGCCCCCAGCAAATATTTGGTGCCCATTGAGAAAGACTGGGCCATCCTATCTACAAGACAAAAGACCTTCAGCTCCAGGGTGATGGAATTAAGACATGACCCTCCAGGACATTATAGGATTATCTAACAGCAGGGCTCACTGCATTGCAAAAATAAGGACACTGCATCACCCCAGCAAGGTTCAACCAAACCAAATTTGAATTTGAATTTTATTAGACTTATAGCCCGCCCCATCTCCACAAAGGGACTCGGGGCGGGTAACAAGCAAAG
>JAOYMU010000274.1:21711633-21726585 GCA_025802295.1 Psammodynastes pulverulentus
CTCCGCCTCCTCCTCCTCCTCCTCCTCCTCCTCCTCCTCCTCCTCCTCCTCCTCCTCTTCTGGTAGAATGTACCAGGTAAATCTTTAGACTTCCAGGTGATAGATTTTTGTACATTTTAGTGAGCCTTGCTAGGGGAAGATGCTACCTGTAGAACATCTTATATATTTTTTTTTTCTTATATGCCATCGATCCTGCCTCTGAGTTTTGTTTCCTATGGGTACATTATTTTGGAATGCTGACACAGAGTTTCCATCAATGATAAGGCATTTGTGATTCTGGCAAAATATTATCCAATCTACAACTCATCCGCATACATTTTATGGTTTACCAAAGGGTAGTAGCAACAATCAAACAATAAAATAAAACAATGAAGGATAAAATAAACAGCAGTGTTCTCTACACTTTCACATTGTTTATATGTTGAATCCTCTCCAGGAAGCTCCAACCATATCCTTGAACAATAGGTGACTTATCTTGCTCAGTTTTCTTGAAAAGTCAATATATGAGTTGTTTGGCCTGAAATTTGAACATTAAGGGCAAATGACAGAGTAAGAGGTAAAACCAGTGCTGAAATTAAGCACATTTTGTCTGTCCCTAACTAGAATAGATAATGAGATATAGAGACATTTATTGCCTATAAAGAACTCTGGAAGGAGCATAGTATTTAATTATTTACTTCACTGTTGATTAGAGAATGCAGAGTAGGACTTGTAATTGAGGCACTTAAATCTTTATCCCTGGCATTGTATGACACAATGATTTGTGCTGCTAAAATATCCCAGATGGAAAAAAGAAAGAAAGTGTATACAGAACTGGGTTTTTTTTCATTTTTTTAAAAATGGAAGCCATTTGAGGACTGGATGTGAATTTTCATTGTGAGAAATGCATTGGGTATAATACTGATGCAATATTCTTTGTTCTGTGATCACAATTGTGGACCTTCTTTTCCTCACCCAAACAGAGCAATTATATGTTAAGCTGTTTTTTTTTTAATTAATAAACACTGCCAACACTAACCAGCTGATGCAAAATTGAAAAGAATACAACTTTTGTGGAAGAAAACTCATTAACTGCATTAATTGAAGAACATAGGCAAGATAATGAGTTTGTCATTGGGGGGGAAGTCAGAACAATTCTATTGTATTTAGGGAATGTTATCTACATATAGGGAGATGCGGTGGCTTAGTGGCTAAGACGCTGAGCGTGTCGATCAAAAAGGTCGGCAGTTCAGCGGTTCGAGTCCCTAGTGCTGCATAATAGGGTGAGCTCCCGTTACTTATCCCAGCTTCTGCCAACTTAGCAGTTCGAAAGCACATAAAAATGCAAGTAGAAAAATAGGGACCACCTTTGGTGGGAAGGTAACAGCATTCTGTGCACCTTTGGTGTTTAGTCATGCTGGCCACATGACCGCAGAGATGTCTTTGGACAGCGCTGGCTCTTCGGCTTTGAAATGGAGATGAACACCTCCCCCTAGAGTCAGGAACAAATTATATACATACATACATACATACATACATACATACATACATACATACGGGGAACCTTTACCTTTACCTTTTATGTGCCTCATCTTAATACTTTCATAAGATTCATAGAAGGTGATTGTTTTTATTAAAATGCCAAATACAAAATATTAATGTGAAAAATGTAAGATGTGTACCTTAAGGGAAGCATCCCTTTTAGGGAAGGTGTAATATGAACATCTTGCAGCTCCATTCTTCTTTAAAAAAGATAATTAACAATAGTTTAGCTCCTAGAGCATTCCAGTTATACATTCCTAACACATTTTGGAGCTGAATAACATTAACTATTCTTTTTTTAAAAAGCAGATAAAACTAAGAACAAAAATGAAACAATACCATAAATATGTGGCTACTCCCAAACTGAGTTTTGTCAAAATAAATTCTTATTTCCAAGGACAACCATTTTTACAGGGAAAGAATAAAGGGGTATTCCTTTTCTTCTCATCCCATTTGTCATATCTGTATCTGTGCCCATTCAATCAATATCTACCTCTTATTATGAAATGTCTTTATACTGGGTTTGAGCTTGCTGGTTCTTAGGTCATGGAGTTGCATATTTCATATAGTTGTTTCTTCTCATTATTTACTCTAATTGGGAAGAAATCTAACTTATTGGGATAAAACCTGTCAAAGCTGCTTCTCTGATATAAACGTAATCGAAAAATTGACAATCTAGCCTGATCGTAGTGCTTATGAAGGTTTACAAACTGCAGGTAATTGTATGCACTATTTGACCAAGTTAATGGCCACAATAGTACCAATAAGAAAGGGATGCTCTTGGCAGAGGGCTTGCTGCTTTAGAAAGTATCTCCTTGTCAAATAGGCAGAGATATCCACAAGCAATAAGATCCCTTTTTAGTGTGAATACAACTGACCTTTTCTTCCAAGAGAAAAGTTTGCCCTTGCCAAGCAAAAGCTTCTTGTTTCAGCAGCAGCTAGGCAGAAAACCATCCAGTCCAGAAATTAATTATTCTTTCTATTCATGACTTAGTAAATCATCCATTTCACATCTTTTCTTTGGATTTGTGAATTATCCACAAATTAAAGCTCTCTTCAAGGCATTCATTAAGCATTCTTCATCTGCAGCTCATTTTCATACAGGCTGCCTGAGTGTATATGATTGCAAATGAAGGTCATAACATATGGTTGAATCCCTTTGGCTAAGCTGGTGTATACTGAAAGAAAACAGAGTTTTCAAACATCTACTTTTGATACTTTTTAATTCCAGCTTTATACTTCCATGATTGTCCTTGGCTATACATGGCGAAGATAAGAATTTCATTGAAGTTAGCTTGATTCTTTGCATAAGTAGGGAAACAATTTGCCAATATCTTTTCCTAGATTTTTAAAGCAAATAAGATTGTACACATAGGCATACAGCATGGGTATCCATTTACCAACGATGATAACAAATTATCAACAAATGAACAGTTAAATGTGTATTGTGATGTAGTGACGCAAACCTTGATCTTTCCTACCTGTGTCTCAGTGTTGAAGGTATTAAGTAGATCACAGAGTGCAATGTCATAGTAAACTCACTTTCCTCCCCAAGATGAGACAATAGCAATAGCATGTAGACTTATATACTGCTTCATAGTGCTTTACAGCCCTAAGTGGTTAACAGAGTCAGCATATTATCCCCAACAATCTGGGTCCTTATTTTACTGACCTTGGAAGGATGAGTAAACCTTGAGCCATTCAGAATCGAACACCTGAAGTGAATAGTGAGTTAGCGTGCAGTACTGCACTGCTTACCAACCATAAATCATTGGCCAGCAACCTTGCAGGCATCCAAAACAGAGATGGCAAGACACCATCAACAAAGATATGCAGGCCTCGGGCTTACATGCTGGAGATGCAGCTGACCGTGCTAAGTGGCGTTCGGTGATCCAAAAAGTAGACCCTGCACTTACGGGAATAAGCTAGGAAGAAGAAAAGGAAGACTGCATTGTAACCACTGCACCACTATGGCTCTTACAAGTTAGTTGGGCAAAAACATCAAAAATATTTAAGCAAAACCTAAAAAAAAAGCTGAATGTGATATCCATAGAGATAGAGTAGTCCCCTGAAGACTATTCTAGAATAAATATAAAACAGATGAGGAAACTATATAACAGATTTAAAAAACAGCTAAACTGAGATTTTACCAGCCATGTAAATATTTGGTGCTTCCTACCCTTTTCCTATTTCAGATTTTAAGCTTTATTCAAATCCCTGGTCTTGTTATATTCTAGGTATCATAACATTTGGGATAGAGAGAAAGAAAATTTAAAAATGCTGACTAGTAGGTAGGATATATTATTGATTTTTTCAGTAAAAATACTTGATTAAATGAAAAAAACTCATTAAGTGAGCTTTGAATAGATGTTATGCATCAAGCAATTGCTTTCTACATGAAACAATAGCAAGATATGTGATAACTCCTGTATTCTTTGAGAATTGTAAATCAATAAAATATTGGTGAAATTAATGAATATAAGATATGGGCATCAAATTGAAAAGCATGTTTTTAATGTTATAATTGTTTTGTTTGTTTTTGTTTAAAAAATTCAATAAAGAAACTTTTTTTTTTTAAAAAAGAAAAGCATGTAATTCTATTTTTGAAGCTACTTTATAAGTTATCTTGGTCAAGATCTGGCGGACAATGAAAGTGTCTCTTCCTTTCTCTGTTAGTTGGTGAATTGAACAAAATCCCTGGTGGTCTTTAAAGATGTCACTTTTAACAGCATGTTATTGTTTGTTGACATGGCAGAAATAAAGGATGAGAAAAATATAGGCCCCCAGATGCTGGAGAAGCAAGTGGACAACTCTGCTTTTCCCTTTTTGTACATAAAGCACCCAGTATTACTAAATAAAAATAGTTCTTTGATGAAATTGTTTTGTTGTTAGTAGCAAAATCTGTGTCTGACCCATCTCAACCCATGGACAATGTTCCTCCAGGCCTTCCTGTCCTCAACCATCCCCCAGAGTCTATTTAAGCGACTGCTTCAGTGACTCCATCCAGCCACCTCATACTCTGCCATTCCATTCTTCTTTTGCCCTCAATTGTTCCCAGCATTAGGCTCTTCTCCATTGAGTCCAGAAATTGTTTTACAGTTTCTCAAAAGACTTTTTTCTAAAAGAGGCATCAGCTTGTTTACCCTATTCTCAAAATGCTGAAGAATTTATTTCAATATCAATGCATTTTTAGCTTACTTTTATGTTGGAAGTGACAGAAGGTAGTATAGCTCGAATTATTCCTCTCTATTTTATGTATTTCCAAATGTGAAAGAAATCCACACATAATATTTGGCCATAGACCATTAATAACAAAAATAAAGGGAAAAAATCAGACTCCGTCAACTCTCACTAAAAGCTTGACAAATATCAAAAGCAACTTGTTTAGCATCAAATTGATGAAAACTGGTAGAAAACAATTTTTCTGAATACTATTTGTCTTAGAGAAATGGGCTTGGGAGAATTAATTAGCAATTTGAGAAGGAAAGAGGCAGGGAGGGGATACAGATCTCATTTCAGATTTGGGACATAATGACTAGTCTTATGTCCAAAGCAGTTTATGTAAAAGACCAGTATCTGATGAGGCAGTTATTAGTATTGAGGTTATTGTTTGGGTCAAATCCATGTGTAGTTTTATTTTTGCTACACAACAAAATATTGTTGATTATGCCACAAATGACCAGCAAATAAAGCTTTCATAAACTGTAATAAAGTGTTTTTTTTAAATGCAAAAAAAGCTTTAGGCCCAATTATCTATAAAACAGAGCCTTTAGTTACCACAGCATACAATGGAATAAGGTAGCGACTCATCAAACAGTCTTAAAATTCTCTTGCTCCAGTTTTTCTTGTCATCTAAGTGCTGTTCTTATATTAATCAGCCAGTTCACAATGAAAGGCAATGTACTTACTGCAATAGCTATATTGTGCAATTCCTGTGGGAAAAAGAGAAGGAAAGCTAGACCTTGTTGACTTTTTAATGGCCCTTGTCTAGGGAATTCACTGCTGATGAGGAAATGAGCCTCATTCACTTCAGCTCTGTCTGTAACCTCCAATACCATAGTGAGTTGTATTAAGTGCACTTTATGGCTCTTTCTCTTCCTCACCAGCCATTCTCTTAATGCAAAATGCCACTTCCATTGCTTTAACTTGGTGAAGCAAAGTGTAGGGCAACAAAAGCTCAGCTGGAAAGAAGTGAGCAAGGAAGACATGAACATGTTTATTTGCTTCTGTTACAGCTCCTTAGTCATGAACACAGATCGAAAGCTTTTCTTCCAAAAGGCCCCTTGGCACATGTTATATTTGCACATAAATGACCACAGGTGGTTTATTTCTGCCAAAGAAACTATGGGTTACAACTGAAAATGCAATACAATGCTTCTTTTGGCAGTTTACAGAGAATCTGTGGCTATCACCCAGCCGCAGGAGGGGAGACAATTGAATCGCATGGTCAGGTGATTGATTGACTGATTCATTGATTTTATAGTACTTCACAAGCACTTGGGTTATGTTTGCAAGAACACTACTAGTACTGGGACATTATATTCTGGTCAAAAGCATAGTTATCACCAGAACCTCAAAGAGTTGTACTATGTCCTTTGCATAAGAATGCTGTATTTATTGCAGTGTGATATTTGTGTTGGAAACATGAACGAGGAATGGTTTACTATTGGCAGAAAGAGAGAAAAAATAGATACTAGCTGAGATGAGGACAAGTTAGCAAATGTGATCAGATTAATACATGATTCATTCTGATTATTCTGACCAATTCTGAATAAATGCTAGAATCAGATATTATCAAACATATGGTAATTCTTGTTGCCAGTTTTAGCTCCTATCAAGAAGTATTATGTATCTTAAAGTCCATTTATTCTGATTTCATTAATGTTAACCAATAATATGAGCAATCAGTAGGCTGGTTTTACATAAATTCTGCCCTCTAAATTATTTGCCACAAAGTTTATACTGTTTAATATTGACTTTATACTTTTTCTTTCATCCTAATATATATATGTGGTAGGCGTATGTACATGGGTAGTATGGCTGCATGAAATTTGTTAACTGTCTATATCAGATGGTTTTCTAAGGAGGCAACCTATTTATATTTATATATTCATGTATGCATCTGTACAATGTGCCATATGTCTCTTTCTCCCTGGGATGGTGAGGATTAGTTAAATTCCCTTCAGCCTGATTCATCAGGCCCACATCGCTTGTCTTCCATGTTTAAAGACACACACATAAAAGTCATAACATTCTGCCTGTGCATCTCCTTTTACTATTTAGCTGAATCCTGCAAGAGCAGATATGTGAGGATGAAAGTTGAGAAACTAAAGCTTTATCAGACATTCAATGAATAAGAAGCAGTACTTGTTTCATTATTTATTTATTATATTTCTAAAGTTGCCTGATAACATAAGTAGAAGATAAGCATTCAGAGCAACAGAATTAAAGTATAGATAATGTTTGCAAATCCTTATTTTCTACTCTACAACAGTTTTAATTTCCATGCACAATTGTTTGTGCTGACCTTATTTAAACCTTGTTCTATATCCTACCAGGGGCTTAAGTGGGTGTTGGACTCTTGTGGGATGATTGGCTCATTAGAATCCATGTTTTATTTCTTTTCTGTACATTTGCTTTTATTGTTTGTATTGGATTGTTTTAAATTACACCATATCCTGCCCAGAGCCATGATAGGGTCAGAGGACCCATAAGTTCTATAAGGAAAAAGGAGGACGACAAGGGAAGAAGTATTTTTACTTAAGACAAGAGCTTATCAATTACTGTTTTTCGTAGATTATGCTATCCTCTTCTGCATAGATTCTCCTTTCCCTATATTTGGTAAATATGGGAATTTCACCTAAACTAATATTCAATCAGAGCCAGTAAAATGCAAATTTAAAGTGAATAGTACAAATTAGTTTTTGAAGTAAATTGAAACCAAGGAACCTGCATGAAGATTACAGATTTCTGACAACTTGATCCATTGTTACACTTTATATATTTATTTTCCCATTTTCAAACCTTTAGCATTTGCACCATAAAAATACTTGAGAAATATATAATATTAACTGTATTGTTCAACATTTGACTTAAACATCTAGGATGTTTTATCATTTCACAATCATAGTCTTTGAAGATGGCATGAACTAGTTTACATCATACACACAATAGCCCTGATTTGTTGTATATCACCTAATTAAACTTAACTTTAAGTATGTCTTAACAGAAGCATAACAGAAATCTATAAGCCAAGTTTTAAATATTTAAAACCAATGTGAAAAGTTATGCACAACCAGAATGCAAAATGCAAACAGATGATATCAGAAGTTTGTCTACAATATATGATAGTGTCCCCACTACCATCTTCTTTCCCTTAATCACCTCAACTACTTCAATTTCTCCTTGCGACCCTTCCATCAGTATTTTTTTTTAAAAAGGCTGCACAAAAATGATACAATATCTTTTTTGTATCATCTGCACATTTATCTAGATACACAAAGAGTTAACTTCAGAATTGTCCTAAAGAACCCTTTGCTTCATTGCCAGGGCTACAGTTTTTTGCAAGAGGCTTCCATCTTCATTATGGTCTCTGTGTCAACCTTGTGCTTAAAATTATTTAAATACAACTATCCTTTGTAGACAAGACTTAGGCAAAGTAACAATGAAACAGGAATGTCCTCTACATGTCACCTGTTTCAATCCATCATATTCTCCAAACCGAAGGTGATATGGTTACATCCTCCCAAAATTTGTACTGGGTTAATTTCTTTAGCCTGCTCTTCCTTTTTGGTTAACATCACATCAATATTCTGAAAACCAAAACAATGAGTAAAACCATTGAGGGATACTGGATAGTTCTAGTCTTCTATTATTACTACGATTCCTCCCTGAAATGTTTGTAATCTGGTCCAAGAAAGTATTATCCAGATCCCCTGTCTGCCTTGGTAGTCTATAGTACACTGACTTAAATTGCTTCCTTTCCTTGTATTCCTAACCTAGCAATCACAACTTGTCTTTCATGTGTTCAAATGCATGTATCTCAAAACATAAATATGCTTATTTCTCATAAAAAGTTACTTGTCCACTCTTCCTGTCAGGTTTGAGTGTTTTGAATAATTTATATATTCTCCCCATACATTCCATTTATGGCTCTCATGCTGCTGGATTTCAATAATGCCCACCTTCCTGTATTAAATTATTTGTTTATTTTTGTGTGGTCCTTCATAGTCCATGTAAATGTAGAGACACTGGAATCCTTGATGTATTCCTTCCTGTATTTGCATGCTCATTATGAGATGTTTTCCCATCCTCCTAGTTATTGTTAGAATATATTTTATCAAACTCTCTTCTTTTGCCTCAGTTTAATTCAAAGTCCTTCAGGCAATGTTTACAACGTACCTTTCAAAAATATTTACCTGTTCTCATTATATTTAATTGATATCTTAATAAGAGTCTCTCATTTTGGAAATGTGAGGCATTATTAGAGAAACTAACTAACCCATAGTCTAGCAATTTCTGCATGGTGAATTGTTCACTTCTACTATTAATTTCATTCTGTGTGGACCTTATCCTTGAATGGAAGGCTGATTCAAGAGTTCTCTTCTTCCCTCTAGCCACTTCACCTTTCCTTCAGGAGAGAAATAAGCTTGTACTTTGGCTGTGTGAGTGAATGCTGTAACAAAGGTATCTATATAGGAATAAATTGATTCCCTTGAGGATGCTACCTCTTTTAAGGCTTCAGTTCATTTTGTAATTTAGTATATATAACCCTGAAGGCCCCCAAAGGTCAAGACTCATTTTACTTTTTTTTAGCATTACATTTGTTTCTTGCATCTTAGTTCCCTTTATAGTATGCTTCTTAAGATAGGTTGTTAAAGAGCACAAGTCCAGGTTTTCTCCAACACATTTTACTTACACACACACACACACACACACACATCCATAGAATACTCTCCAGCTCTGACAGCAAAATCAATTAATCATTTTCCTGGCATCTGTGCAAAATCTGTTTCACTGGATAGACAAAAAGGAGAAAAGTAGGAGGAAAAGAAAAGAGAAATGAATAAAGCATTTTTTTTCACATTCTCTGATATTCTAAGAAGCAACAACAAAAGGATTGTCAGCTAGCTACTTCCCAATCCAGATAATAGCATAAATATAATTCTGCATAGTAAAAGCCCATGACTTGCATTATATTAAGAAATATTCCTTCAAAATTGCATTTACTTTGGACCTCTGGCATATTTTAAGGTTTTTTTGTGTTTGTTTACTTGTTTGTATTCAAGTCTTGATTTCTAATGACTGCTTGGACATGTCCATGCACTTTTCTTGGTATTTTTCATAACATATTTGTCATTTCCTTTTCCTGGGGCTAAGAGAAAGTTACTGGCCTAAGGTCACCCAGCTGGCTTCATGTACAAGGCCTGGAGGCTGTAACTACTATACCAAACTGACTTATGTATCCAATACATTGAAAGAAAAGGAAACCACATTTTCTTCTACAAATTACATTCCAGTAGCTTTTCTTAGGGGAAATTGTATGTACAGTTGTTTTTTGTTCACTCTCCCGAATAAGCTTTCACATAAATATTTCAGCCTGCATTAGGTCCCCAATTTATGTTTATCAGAGAGTTGTCTAGATTAAAAATACTTTTGTCCTTCCATTGGTGACTCAGAAGCTACCAATTCCAAAAAAAGCAATGCCTTCTCCATCATGTATTCAAGATTGCTAACTCATTGGGTGGGGAAAACAGCTGCAATGTAATAAAATAGGTAAACCTTATTCATACAAAGAATTCCTGTGTAAATGTGACTAACTGCTATCCTTGGTACTGAAAGCTTAAAAAATACAAAACAATAACCATTCCTGAATGGCATCCTGAGCATGTGTTAAATTGCAAAGCCAATAATCCCCAGACCACAATAATCTTAGTGTCTCCCTTGGGGAATAGGATGTTGAATATATCTAGTACATTCAAATTTGGAAAGGGCTGGGTAAGAGTTTATAGAATACTCAATATAGTAAGGGTGTTTTTCAACTCAGTATTGTATCATGTAAAAGCAAAATGTAAAGAAGAAAATACACAGATGCATTAGTTTGAACTGATCAAAGTGAACCTATTTTTAATGTCTAGTTAGAGAGACATTTTGGTAAATGGGTGTGCATGTTCTTTGAATGCTTGCATTGCCTTCTGCTGCTGAGGCAATTCCTTCCATTTTATTTGTAAATGAAAAAAATATCTACCAAAGGAAAGCCTGAATAAGGCAGATGGCTTAAGGATTAACAAATGGATAAAAGAGACTACTTCGCTTACTCTGTGTTCAGAGCATTTTTATGCATAACAGTTAACAAAAAAAATAAACAAAAATGAATAAAAAACAATATTGAAAGTTATATTGTTCATTTGAATTAGCTAAATTCAAGATGGACCTGCCATTGTCAGCAATGTGGATTAAATTTGCAAGAAAACAAAGTAGTAAGCCGGTGCTGAGCCAAAGTAGAGATACGCTGACAAAGAATATTAATGAAGAGAATAAAGAGTATGCAAACTGAGGGCGATCAACAACACTAACATTTGACTAAAATGGAATTTGCATCAATTATATGGATTTCTTTTCAGGAAAACGTCTGTAGCTTTCTGATAGTACCTTCGATCAAAGCAATAAAATTGCTTAGGAGACTCCATGTATCACTATGTATTATAGTCTGGCTAAATGTTCCCCTGAATTTTGTAACTCCATTCATAAGGGGCAAATTGAAGAAAAGAGACATGCATAGGGACAAGTGTTTTCCATCTTCCAAACATAGCAAACTATGTAACTATAAAACTCGGCTCTCATTTTCACTGACCGCATCATTTTTAAACCTGAAGAATAATGTCTAGCCCTTTCAAATGACATCTTTGTTTCATCATACTTCTTTTCTGTTTCTTTTGTTGATATAACAGTCCTTCAACCAACAACCAGTTAACTGCTCTCTTTCAAACATCCCATTGAAACTGCAGCTGCTTCTCAAATTTCTCTAAAACTATCATAGCTGAGTAAGCCTAATATTAATAAATATATTTGATTTTATTTTTAAGTTCAGCAACTACTTTTAACTTCTTGTATTGTTTTAGGTTTTAAACAAACTTTTGGCATACTAAATTTCATAAGAAATTATTTATGCTAAATAAATAATATGCTGACTTTGTAAAACGACTTAAAGAGGGCAATAAAGCAATATGAAGCAGCATATAAGTCTAAGTGCTATTGCTATTTTTCTACAGCTTCGCTTAACCCAGTTGCCATGTATTGTATGCTTTTGGTGTCTAGGAAGTACATAGTAGGCCAATAATTCCTAATTTCAGCTTCATTCTGTGAAGGGCAGAACTGGGAAGAGCCACAAATAATTCTACACTGCCATGTTTTAAAATTAAGAAACTGGGAGGACAGGTGATCTTTCTGTCCACCTTTCCTTGTTTGCAAAATCTATGTGATCTATTTTTAACTTTCTAGAAAGTCAGGGATATATAATAGAGCCCCTTGTATGCAAAAGATCCTGAGTCAGTTTCCAGCATTTCATATGAAACTGCAAATTGTGGCCTACATGAAATGATGATCTGAGTTAGCATAAAGGAGCTTTGTATCTTTCTTTAAGTGGCATGCAATTAGAATATTTTGCCCCATGATTTCATCAAGTTCTGAAAATTCAGGAAGGAGACTGCAGAGAGGAGCTACAAAACTGATGAGAGACTTGGAAACTAAATCCTGTGAAGGGACATTATTGCGAAGAGAACATGGATTTATTCTCTGTGGTGCCAAAAGGTAGGAAAGAATAAAAAGGTATAAGTTTTACAAAGAGAGAGACAAACTTGAGTTAAAATTAAATTGTCTAACTGTGAAGGCTATTAAGTACTGAAATAGCCTCCTTCCTGGAGTTGTAGGTGATCTATCATTGGAGATTATCAAACAAAAGTTGGATAACCATTGTCCACAATGATCTAAGGATGGGCAGGGATTTGACTAGAAAATCTCCAGGCTCCCTTCCAATAGTATGATTCTATGGTTTTGTAGAAGGGATGCCCTAATCAGTTAGTTACTTGTTTGTTTGTTTGTTTGTTTGTTACTTTCAACTATATCTTTCTTCCCCATTAATTTGAGACTTTTTTCAAAGCTGCACAAGCTGCTGATTATAAATGTATATTAACAGCAATACTTTTAAAGCATGCCTTCCCAAAATATTTGGGAAATTCATCATCACCTGACAGACAACACATTTAGAATTGAACTTTATTCATAGAAAAGCAAAATGTCAATTTGTATCAGCCTTTGCATTGTCAGGCATTCTTTTCTCTCTGTCTCTCCTTATGGCTTTCTATCTAAACCTTCATAAATATGTAAAGATTATATATTTATGTAAAGTATAGTTATTGTACAAAGAACTCAAAGTAAATTATATTGAGGAGAAAAAATAAACGAATATATTCTTAGTACTCGCAATGAGTGTTTGGTGTGAAACAAGGGTTGATGAAATAGGTAATGAATTATGATCCCCAACAACAATTATATGGAATAGATTTATTACTCTTTGTTTTAAATATCTATATCACCCCATTTTAATCAAATTATTTCCAAGAGAGCTTGCAAAATATTAAAAAATATATAAGACTAGAACTAAAATCAACAGCAAGACAACATGCCTAAGAAAACCACCAAAGTATCTTTTGTCTTTCTCAAAAAAAAAGAATATTAAAAGGTTTATCAAGTATTACATTACGCAGTTGGAGTACCGATCATAATAACTATACATACCTTACAAACATGGAGAAGTTGGATAGAGTTTTTACAAATACCAATTCCTTGACATAAACCTTGAAATATCAATCCTTGCTTGTGGTTACATAAATAGTTCTCAAAAATCTATTAATCGATTTTGGAAACTAACTGGAAAGGTACCAAATTATTTCTAAATTATTTATTTACTGAGCTTGACACTTCACACAACCAATGCAAACACAATTAAAAACAATCTTTCCCACCAAATGCCAGACCAACCAGCTTTCATTTTTTTTAAAGCCAATGTTAAAAGTAGATCGCTTCCCAAATGAAATGTGTTCTTCATTATGTGTCTCTATGTGTTCTATTATGAACTCTGTGGCTGCTTTGCATATTTTTGTGACAGTACTTTGTAAAACACATTATATTAATCTAGATTGTGTCAAATTTCTGGTTCTCCAGGAAGCATGGAACACAGTGTGTTAATGTTAGTTTACAAACTTAGTTTGACCATTCTAATTCTAGGTAAAGACATGGCAGAACTATGAGTACTGCCCAGTTTACTGATTTAAAAAAAAAAACAGGCAAAAGGAATTTGACAAAACAGACAAAATCAACTAGCTAATAGTAGAACAATTTGTCAGAATCATTCTAATGCTTTGTAAAATAGCTAGGAAAAGAGAAGGTATGTCAGGCCAAATACAAACTTTAGCTTTCAGGAAGAAGCAGTGTTCCATCTGTTTCCTCTCCAAAATAAGATGATTGTGACTTACTGTAAAGAGTGCTGCCATGGGCAATAGATGAATTGTCTTCGGCTGATACACAGACGATATCATTTACCTTCCAGCAACAAAATCCCCTTGGGGACAATTTAATTGATCTGGCAGAAGTTTTATCTATCCTGAGGAGGGGGAGGGCACAAATAATTTCAGACAAGAGAAAAATGCAGAAAATGCAAATGATACGTTCAGATACATTCAGAAAATCTGCATCTGTGGAAAAGTTACTAGTGTTTTTGAAGTATGAGCATGGCTCTCTTCTATCAAACATAATCAAACTGACATTTGAGCTTGTATCTCTTATAGCCTAATAACCATCCAGTTGATATTGCCTGAACTGATTTTTGAATTGATGTGATAAGTTTCAACAGTTACAGCTTTGGTCTTATGGAATGGAATCCAGATAACTGTGGGACTGTAGCAAGCATGACATGCATTTAACCTCCTAGCTGAATAAAGTCCACAGAAAGGGTGGCTCTTCCAATTTCTTTATTTTGTTTTTCTATTCACCAATATTTATGAACTTCCCCAAAATATTTAGTAATGTACATAAAAAAAGAGAAATACAACATAATATAAACAAGAGAGTCCTGGATGAAGTGGGTTATCTGGATCACTTTCAGTCAAGATGGTTATGGGACAGAAACAGCATTGGTCATGCTTGTTGATGATCTTTGACAACAGCAGGATAAAGTGCAATTATCCTCACTATCTTTGACCTCTTCGTGGTTTTCAATACCATCAACCCTGGTATCTTTGGGGGACGGGGGCTGGGTGGCAGAGTTTTGCATTGATTCAGTTTCTTTTTCCAAGCCCAGTCTCAATCAATGTTAATAGGGATTGAAACGTCTAGCCCAGGGGTGGGCAAACTTGTCAGTTTTAAGACTTATGG
>JAOYMU010000274.1:21732581-21746383 GCA_025802295.1 Psammodynastes pulverulentus
CATGCGCAGTGCAGGTAAGGGGTGTGTGTGTTGCGCACGCATGCATGGGAGGCTGGGCGCATTGCATTGTGGGTGCCAGCACGCACGCGTGTGTGCTACCACATGCGCGCGCGCTTTCAGCACACCACAACAAAAAGGTTCGCCATCACTGCCCTAAAGCTTGTCAATCGAAAAGTCAGTTCAGCAGTTCAAATCCCTAGTGCTGCGTAACGGGGTGAGCTCCTGTTACTTGTCCCAGCTTCTGCCAACCTAGCACTTTGAAAGCACGTAAAAAATGCAAGTAGAAAAATAGGGACCACCTTTGGTGGGAGGGTAACAGAGTTCTGTGTGCCTTTGGCATTTAGTCATGCCGTCCACATGACCCTGGAGACGTCTTTGGACTACGCTGGCTCTTCAGCTTTGAAATTGAGATGAGCACTGCCCCTAGAGCTGGAAACGACTAGCACATATGTGCAAGTGAAACCTTTTCCTTTTTGATTCATCCTTTTTAATTTCTGGCTTTAGATTTATTTTTTGATTTGTCTAATACTACATGACATTTAAAAGCTTTTAATAAGAAAAGCATCCCAGAAGTAAAAACATTAGTCACTGAATTCATTTCAGGAAAAAAATGTTTTTCTATCTCTATGTGGATATTTTTAATATTAAAAAATATCATCTCCAAGATCCCTATAAGAATACAAGATATAATGAGACCTGTATTTTGCCACCTGATTGATTCTGCTTAGAATCCTAGTATGATTTGATTACTTATTTGTACCCTATAACTATTATTAAGTGGTGTACCTTATGATTTTTGACAAATGCATCTTTTATTTTTATGTACACTTATGCACCAAAGACAAATTCCTTGTGTGTCCAATCACCCTTGGCTAATAAAGACTTCTATTCTATTCTTTATCAGCTAAGTCAAGTTTACAAGAAGTGATCCTATTCTTTCTTATTCTCAAATTGTGTGCAAAAATTCAGAAAGTGATTACTCTTAACAAAGTCTAATAATCTGGCATCCTATTTTGGATTTTAATATTTTGAATAAAATAAAATAAAATTGCAATTTCCCATAAATATTAGGAGCAGCTTGCATAAGAAATGTTTTATGATATATTCTGCATCTGGTATAGTACACTGGAGAACTTCGGATTAGCATCTAAATCTATAAGTTTCCCCAGGGGGGTATAATACTAGAAGATAAATATTTTTAACCTATTCTCATATTTTGAGATACATCCTTTAAGCAGAAACATCCACCTTTAAAGGTTCTAATGAAGAATAAAATAACTTGTTTTTCTTTCTCTCTAATGATGGCTTCTACTGGAAGTTTACAGGATAAAGGAAGTAGGGAGTTGGGCAGGGGCCGGCAGGCCCAGCCGCTTGCCCGCAGCCCCCGAGGAGGAGGAGAAAGGCTCTGCCTTCTGCTCTGCTGCTGCTCTTGGCTTCCTGCAAGACAGAGGCCAGTCTGATCCTTCCTTCTCTCCTTTCTCTCCTTCCTTTGCCGTTGCAAGGAAACTCAGAGAGAGAGAGAGAGAGAGAGAGAGAGAGAGAGAGAGAGAGAGAGAGAGAGAGAGAGAGAGAGATATGATATCGCAGACAGCTTGGCCAACTTGCTCGCAGTGGCACAGGAAAGAAGAGAAAGGAAGGATTGGCAGAGCCTTCCTCTTCATCCTCGAGGGCTGCAGGCAGGTGGCTGGGCCCACTGGCCTCTGCCTAACTCCCTACTTCCTTTAACTTGCCCAACTTTGCTCCTGCCTCACCTGGCCCGGCCTGGGGCTCCCCTCGCTTGGCAGGAGCCACCTGCGCCCTCTCGGCTGCCCATTGCCTCTCCTCCTCACCTCATGTTTTTTGCACATCTCGCTTGTCCCCCGCCCCACACCTCTCCACCTGCCACCCTCAAATTCCACCCCAAGAAAATAAGACCTCCCCAACAACAAGGCCAAGGCCATATTTTGGGGTTCAAAAAATATAAGGTAGGATCTTATTTTCGGGAAAACATGGTATTCTTACCATATAATGAACAAATTGACTATTCTCAGATTAAGATTGAACTGCCCTCCTTCCAGGATTGTGTCATTTATATATGTTTGAACCCAAACAATATGTATAGTTCTTATATGGGATGCAACATCAGCTGTTTTCCGTAATTTTTTTTAGTACAGCGAGTAGCAGCTGGAAGAATTAGACACTGTTTCCCAACTCTGTACAGCTATCAGTAGTAGGAAAAACAACCCAACCAGCATTGTTGGAACTTTGTCTCTAGTTCATAATCATAATAGAAAGAAGTTCTCTTCAGGGACTTCAGCAATAAATTTAGGATTGAAGTTTCTCTGTCCACATATAGTTTTCATCCCAAAATTGATCATTGCTATTGAAATAAGGATCCTCAAAGGATGAATCTCCAATAAATATGAAATAGCTTAGATTTAAAAATGCTGCTCTTCAATAATAAGGCATAACTTCAATCAAATTTGAGGCTTATATTTCTTCATTTCTTAAACTTGTTTTCTAATTTTAAAAAATCTCAAATTTTCCAAATCTACCATATTTCATCATCAGCAGTAAGAAAAAAAATGGTCAAGTCAATGTCAACTATAGGTAAAGGTAACTACGCAGATTTCTTAACTCCATAAGGAAGTGGTTTGTCATTGCCATCTTCCCAGATACTCAATTTCTCAGTCTAACAACAACAACAACAAAAAGATTCTCCTTGCATTAAAACCTGACCTGCAAACTCACAGTTTTCAGGCTAAGGCATTGTTACTTGTTACAAAAGCTCCTTCCTTTTGTACAAAAGTATTCTGGTATTTGACATGAATGTTCTCCATTGCTGTTGTATATTTAGAAATCTGAGAACAGATGATTATGTCTTGTTCTGTATTGTTCTGCATTGATTCCGAACCACCTCCGAACTAAGATATTTTGAAAACTTTAGTTAGTGTCCTTGAACTGAACTGTATATCCTCTTAATGTAAACCCATCAAAATATGTAGTTATGAACAACTCTGCCCATAAATTCCCTTTTATGGCAGGCAAATATTATAGTTTAACTATACAATAAAAAAATCTGGTCAATTTCCACATATAGTTGGTCAGTTCATGCTTCCCAATTCTCCTGTTTCAAGAGAAGACTCAGATGATTGAAAATTGTTCAAAATTGCAGATAAAAGATGACAGTAGAAAGTTTTCCCCACATTATAGAGGGATCTTTGCCTTTCTCTACTATGCAAGAATGTCATTTATTTATTTAGATAGGTTGTTAAATTGCCTAGATCTATTTTTATCTATGAATTAGTTTTTTTTACCAATTCATTTTTTTGGGGGGTGGAAGTAGTCTTTATCATCACTTGAACTATAAACAGCATGTTATTCATCTTCTGGCATTTTGGATACATTTTTAATTATAAATTTTAAATTCAAGGTATTTCTGTTTGTTTAACAGTTCTTTTAATATGCATATCCAGAATTCACAAAGGCAAACATTTTATTAGAGAGATTTTTCTCTCTTTCCTCAACCTTCTTTCCACATTTGGAAGTAGAAGTTTAAAAAGAATAAGAAAAAAGAAAGGCAAAGAAAGAGAATGACTGTAGTTGCTGATATTAGTGCCTTCTTAAAATTCATGTCACAGTTAGAATTTGTATAGTGATTTCCATGTTCAAAGCACTTCACAGATGTTATAATTTAATAAGCTCCAAGGCTATGAGGAAGGTGGAAAGTTATGATTTCAAATTATACTTTAAAGAAACAATTGATGAAAAGACAAAAGATTAATCATGAAACGGTTTCAGTTAATTGGCCTTTTCCTGCAGAGCTGGAGATTAACTATAAATTAAACAATTACTTGTCTACTGAGTTTGTTTATTTCATTATTTATTTTGAAGAGCCAAGAGGAACTTGTTGGTAAAATTTTCTGTTTGCAAATATGATTTTAAACAGAAGCTGAAGAAATAGACATCACCAGGAGGCTCTGAGTGTTCCCTCTACTTTTTTTAAAATAAAGTGTTATGTTTGTGGATTGTGAGTTGAAAAAAAAATTCTCATCAATTTCACAACATGGTTTAGAACAATTAACACTAACATAATATATATTTATGCCAGAAAGGATCTGCTGCTCCCAAAGGAACTGTTAAAGAAGCTGGAAACTGTTAAAAGAAACTGATAAAGAAGCTAGCATGCACTTGGCTCACCACTTCTCACAGCTAATGCAAGCAGAACAATTTGTACAAATTGATGGAACTCAATATTTAATCTTTAGGGCTCAACTTCCGTGAGAGTTGGGAGGAACAGTGCTGCATCTTTCCCATATTAACTTCTTTTCAAGTATAAAGTGTTAACAGAATTGTTACTATGTAAAAAGATTTCATTTATGCTCTTATCACACTCTGTATATTGAAACAATTGAGTCTGTATACTCATATTCTTTTTTTTCATATTTCTCAAAAGTTTAGAACTTTCTTGGGTTTCTTTAGACTTTCTTGGCTTCAAACACATAAAGAGTCTTTGTAAATGTAGTAGAATTGCTTCTATAATACTGAACACTCAACACATAGACATTACAATTGAAATCTCTATACATTTCACAATAGAAATGGGACATCTAGAACATCATGTTCTTTCCTTATAGTATGAGGGACAAAACACCAGAAGGAGGGTTTTAAATTATCAACAATTTTGGCAGAAACAGTGGAGTATCACTGAATAAACTACTGAACAGTGAAATAAATCAGATGTAGTTGAAAATGATAGCATTTCATGGTTACATGGTTCTAGCAATAATTTCAAACTGTTTGGATTCTACTGATTTACCTTTGGATTGATATGATGTAATAGCGTACCATATTTTGGCAAAATGTGGCAAATTTCAAATCTCATTATCTGCAGAGCAATTTAGAGTGTGTTTCAAAGTTCTTCTTGTTAAATAATATATATTAAAAGTCAACAAGAAGAGGATGTTGATAGTACACACAGCCAGTTCCTTTTATTTTTGGAATAATACATTTGAATATTTATTTAATAGATAGAGTATATTTGCAATATCCTCTTCTCTGATCCCTGTACATAATCTGAGCAAAATAAAAAAGAGAATGTTTGGTCTGATCCTCAAATACAACCTCAAAGATGCGTTTTTTTTCCTTAAAAATATTCAAATTGTACACAGATTTATTTTATTTTTTATCAAAGCCAGGCTAGAAGTGACTCAGGCTTTTCTGAATGGCCTGCATACTAGTGCATGCTACAGCAGCAGGAATGCCAGCCTGATAATGACTTATTAAAAATTCTTTCTTCTTCTAAATAAAATTGCCTCTTTATTTTCAACTGTTTAAGTTCTGCAAGGGCTGGAAATACTGGTGACATTTGTTCTGCCACAGTGCCATGTTTAACTATCTGACCAATGTTTCCTAATGGATTGAATTCTGGAGTTAACATGGAACTAATATAGTTACAGCAGAATCCCTATTGCATTTTAAATTATGGTACTTTTATTTAACTGTCCCAATAGAAACTTAAGTGGGAGATTAATTTTAGAAAGTTTAACCCAAAGTTGCTTTTTTTCAAGAGGCAATTGGACTTTCTGATTTTTCTTTGAAGATATTTCACTTCTCATCCAAGACGCTTCTGCAGCTCTTCATTCACTTCAGAGCTGAAGAAGTTTCTTGGGTGAGAAGCAAAATGTCTCCAAAGAAAAAAGAGAAAGGCCAGTTGCCTCTTGAAAAAAGCACTTTGAGGACAAGCATCACCTGGATGACTGAGAATCTCCATAGACATTTAGAAAGTTTACTTTTTATTTTTCATTTTTTTTAAAAAAATCTCATTCTAAAAGGGGAAAATAAAGTACCTATTTAAAACTAATTATGGTTGTATTATTAAGACATCACACAGAGAGAGTTGGGCACATGTTTAATAATATTAAATCATAATTTGAAAATTATATAAAGATTAAATATTCATGTACTTTATTAAAGAATGGCAATATTGAAATCAAAGATTAGTGGTCCATTTTTACTGAAATCAATTTTAGTGTTCTTTTATACTTAATTTTATTACATCTGCAAAAGAGCTACCTTTGTTCAAACATTTGGTTCATAGCACTATTTATTGAGCAAAAAAAAGGAAGGTAAAAAAATTATAATAGGTGTTTTCATGCATTATGAATATCTGTATAAAAATGGTCTGGAAAATTTGCAAAGATATAAAATAAGAAATAACAATAATGACACTTTTCAGATGGCAGCTTGATCACCACAATATTCTGCTTTACTGGAAATATCTTGATACTTTCATTCACAAGGAATTCAAATTCCAACTATTTATACCACCTTAAAATTGTCTGCAATGTTTAATTAATTCAGGTCCTGAAAACAGAATCTGGTTGTATTGAAAAAGCAATGTCAAAATTTCAGCAATAACTGTAACTGCTCTAGTCAAATTCAAAATAATATCTTTGAATTTTAAATAACTTGACTGACAGAATACCTAAAGAACCATCCCCTCCCATACATGCATGGATCCATTAGAGATTATTTCTAAAGGGCTTTGAAATTTAGAAGAGAGGGAGGAGTGTTGCTGGCCTATATATTGCCCTTCCTAAAGTAGCTTGATAATGATTCAGAACCAGGCAAAGGATTTTCTCTTTATACAGACAATTTAGATTTTAGATCTTGGAAGTACTGAGTGAGTCTTTTTATACATTTTACACTGTGTTCTTCTGAGAATTGCTCCTGTTCAGTATATCCTGTTTTTATTCTTTTCATGAAGTGAGTCCACCCAAATACTGAGCAGACTAAAATGAAACTTATAAACAAAATATATTCCAAAAATGTTCTAGGTACTGTTCAAAGTTCACACACACACACACGCACACGCACACGCACACACGCACACACCTACTGCCCAGCCTGCCAGCTATCTCTTCTTGACTGCTTTTAATAGGGTCTGCTAGGAAACTGAATTCTTGAAAAGTTCTTGTGCTTTCAGTTGCCATTGCTTTCTAAAGCAGAATCATTCTTGCTTTGTTCCCATATAAGACTAAGCAGGAACCAAATCTTTGAAAAATAGGGAGTGGACAGAGTACTATGTATCAGCATTCCCCAATATGAAGCTGTCCAGTTTTTAAATTTTATTTGATATATCTGTACCAAACAATAAACTGAATCCATGACAGAAGAAAGCAACTGCCTTCATTTGGTTTGGATTCCATTTAGTGTAAGCAAAAATGACTGGAAACAAGTGAGGGCATTTTAAATGGCGACCTTCATGTTTGCAGAAGAGATCATGGGCTGATAGATTGTTTTCTTTGCTCTAAGAGCCCTAAATATAGTGAGTTCTCACATGTAGGTTTGATGAAAAAAGCAAATTCCACACAGATCTTTCAAAAACTACAAATACATTTTTTTTAAATGTTTACACAAATATATAATGAAACCATGTATATTTCTAATACTCATATATTAAGAAAGTTATTGGTAGACCTGGAAAAATACAGGTCTATAAATGGACATAAAATATATATGATAAAGAGAACTAGGGGCATTGAGAGAAGGGTTCGAAAATATTAAAGATGGTACCTCCAACTGCACAAGTGAAGCCCCTTTCACATTCATAGGTGCTTCAATCACATGATCACAGCTGAAAGCTTGACTTTTTGATACATACACACACACCCACATGCATATATACACACACAGAAAGAGAGAGATATGAGAGACAGACAGACAGACAGACAGACAGACAGACAGACAGACAGACAGACAGACACAGAGACACAGAGACACGCCGTACTTAAGTAGTCCTTGATAACAAATGACTTGGGGAAAAAATTCTCCTTATCTCAAAATAGTTTTCTTTATTATTTCATTGAATTGTGGGGAAAATCAGGACAGATAAGAGTATTTCTTCACACAGTGCCTAATCTATGAATTTTACTATCACAGGATGTTACAAACTTGGATAACCATTAAAAAAACAAGAGAGAATGAATGCTAAGACTATCACTCTCGTTTAAGTATTGTTGCTAGTATCAGAAGCCAGAAAGCTGCTGAATACCAATTTCTAGAGCATACAGTCACATCTTCCTTGGATGCTTCCCATGAATACCCGGTTGGCCCCTATAGAATAGACAGCATGAAAACAGAATTCTAATCTTTCATCTGGTTCAATACTTTTTTCTTTGATTTATATATCACTTACTTCATGTGAGCAGCTCACCTAAGGCTGTCCAAAAGTACATTTAAAGAGGCCACCTGTGTGAGTAAAATGTGTTCACACATTTATTTTTCAGTTGGAGATACGATGTACAATTCAGTTTTTATTCTTTTTTCATCTGAAAGGAAGGAGAAATCCAGAGTGAAACTAGAAGAAAGAAAGTGATAACCCACAGAAAAGTCAAACTATCTATTTATTTAGTTTTGTGTTTTAGGTTGCATTTTGCATTAATCGCTGCCATGGATGAGAGCCCTGTAATTTATTATTGGTGATAAGTGTGGACAGCAGCTATTATTTTTTCTCCTGGTTTTGAGATGTGGTGAGGAGGAAATGCTTAGATTTATAAAACATGTATTATTCAAAGATCCAAGCTGGTTCTATAGTAATTGCCCCAGGTTCTTGTTTTTTTCCAGAACATTTCATTCTTTCCCTTTACTTTAAAAAGTCATTTTTCTTTGTGATTTTTATGCATTCCTTATATGCAATGATAAATTAGAAATATTTGGACTATTTGCAATCCAATGTAATAATTTCAGGACATATTTGTGCTTATTTCCACATTGTGTGCCCTGAACATTAAAGAACTCAAAGGTGTATGTACATATATATTCAAGTTTGTATTTCCTCAATCCATATTGTCACCTATCTCCCTCTAAATAAAGATCAAACAATAATATTTAACAATTTACCTGAAGATATACTTATAATACATATGGTATGTTTCTCAATGGCTGTCATGAATAGCATCCAAAATAATAAAAATCACAACATCTCACAGGTGCTGACCAACTTCCTCTCATATGATACCTCTCCCAATGCTATCAAATGAATGTACCCAGAATTTAAATCCAACTGGAAGGTGTCCAAATAAGCCCCATCCTCCAGGGCTCTGTGAAGCTACAATGAAATCATGTTCTCCGCAATCTTCCTAAAACTAGATTGGAGACAGGGCAAAAGTTGTCTAACACATTCACATTTGGAAATTGCTTCTTGAAAAGAGTAAACCACCAACTCCTTAAGCATCAGTGGGATTACCTCCTGAAGGATAAATTAACCTAGCAGTTAACCAGGAGGGACATAGTTCCAAAATAAAGGTGGCCATACTCAAAGTTCCAAGACTGTTGAGCCTGTTGGTTCCAATTTCTTGGCACCAACAGGCTCACACTCATCCTGGATAACCAAGACAGATTTGGCCTCGAACAATCGCATTGATCTTGCTTTAGTGCCAATGTCTAAACTGGACTCATAAATCCTGCAATGATTCTTTTAAACATGCAGATATCTCTTTAAAAAGACACAACTTCAGTTAATAGCTGTGAGTACTTAAAACAATGAAGCTGGCTGTAACTTTTTAAACTTATAAATGCAATCAGACTTCATGCCTAAGAATAAATTCGGAGGCATCTCTATGGAGATATGCACATTTTCACATATTCAGAGAAAAGGTATAAAGCATTCACTGGTAGTATAGGATCAGAGCCAATCTGAGATATTTATTAGTCCAATCCTTTGCTTAATGAAAAATCTAGCAAAGCAGTCCTAGTAGGTGATCTTCCTATCCCCTTCTGAAAGCCTGCAGCAAAGGAGAAACTACTACCCTTCTAAGCAAGCTATTCCTTTGCTGAATATTTCTTATTATCAAGCTAATAGTCCTAGTGAATCTTCTCCAGATATGGAAGTTTGCCCACTGAAGAATTCATGGCAGCAAAATATTAGCCACAAGCAAATATGGAAAAAAAACCTGACCTTTCTTCAAAGAAGAAAAATGGCAAAGTACATATACTTTTCAAAAGGATCTAGATGACCAGAATGTATTTTCTAAGTTTGCTTAATGTTTTGAATCCTTATATTTTTATGTTAGGCATTGCATATGAACAATGCTGCAGCCTTGAATGAATGGCTTTTCTGCTTTTTGTGGGCTATCTAGAATGACAAAGCAACATTATGTAGCACAGTCCAGAATGCACAAGTGCAGAGACGTGGCTTTTTTTTTTAAGAACCTACTGCTGCTGTACATGTGTTAGACTTCCTGAGATTAATTAAAACTAGAGATTCCCTTGATGTTTTTGTTCATGCATTTTCAAAAAGACAGTGTAATCCTCATCCATCCCATCAGGTTGTCAAATATTTCTTTTGGTTTTTTAAAAAAAAGTTCAGAAAAAGATAACAGGCTATAAAAACAGGCAGAAGAGCAACACAGGGCTTCTTTTTAAAAAAATTATATATCCATATCTTTGATGTGACAGAATCCCTCGCAGGTGCTGGATCAAAATAGATCTCATGGTCTCCTCAGAGACACATTGTGATTGCCCTGCCCCTTTCTGAAGCTATGCTAGCAAATTTTAAGAATGAAAGGAACAAAATATACAGTATGACTATAGTAGATAAAAAACAGCAATAATATATATAAAATAAGATGTATATGGGCACTTCTTTGCAAATGTAGAAGCAGTTGTCAATGTATTACATCAGGGTGTCAAGCTCGCGGCCACGGCTGGATGCGTCATGCGCTGGCTATGCCCACGTCCGGTTTAGCGAAGGGGGGAAAGTTGCAATATGTCATGTGATGACAATGTGATGATGTGAGTTTGACACCCCTGCTTTACATAATGTAACCAGAGCACTATGCTTGGAAATATTCTTGAATTTGTCAAATTCTCTCATTTTTAACAGACCAAGTAAAGAAAAATTAAAGTCTCCTTCAAGCCAACTTCAACTCTAGATGACTTCATAGACATGTTTCTTGCTAACAACACAGAAATATAGGCTGTCTTTGACTTAGTTGTTAATTGCTCCAGAAATTACCATCATAAGTCATGGCAATCATTAAGTGAGTCACTGTATGTCCACACTTGATCTTATGAACATTTAGTGGCAGTTTTAACTAAAGGCTGAGGTCGTTAAGTAAACATGTCAGCCGTTAAGCAAACTCATTTTCATCAGTGGTGGTTTTTTGCCAAAAACCCAGTAAACACTGGAAACAAAAATAAATAAATACGTAAATAAATTGGAAATCAAGATTATGTGATTGTAGGACACTGTAAACAGCAATAAATACAACCACTTGCTAGGTGCCCAAAATGCAATCATATGGCCACAAGTATGTCGGAAATATAGCTACAGAGAGCAACCAGTCATTAAACAAGGTCTAATGTAGTCTAAGACTGTCTTCCTAATGTTGCTTACAGCCCTATTATTTCCTGGAGGAATCTCCTCTAAGTACTAATCAGTTAGACAAATTTAGCAAAATACTGTACTATTACCTGCATTGAAAGTTTGTGTTGCCAAGTTAAAAGCTTTGCATGTTCAAAAAAGATTGAATGCTAAATTTCCAAATAGTTCAAATCTATGTTTGATCATGGTGGCTGGCTATATGTGAGTGACATATTAGAGTGACATATTCCCTGGGTTGGGAATTGCTGGTTTAAAGTAAAATATACAAGACAGAATGTTATTTCTTTCTCTGAATCATGGCAAAGCCCATAAGCATTTTGTAAATTATGCAAAAATTACTACGCATATATTTATCATTGACAGTATGCTGTATAACATTGCTTTATTTATGGATTGAGCAAAGCCACTGTCTGTTTCAAGAATTGTGCAGAGACCTTGCTACAGTCATGGCTTCAATAGAGGGTGTCTCAGTTTATGAATTGAACTGATTTCTGTAATTCACATTAAGATCAATTTAACATGGGTAAGCTCTCTGTTATTGCTGTGGCTTATTCCACAAATAAGCAGTAGGATAGGGTACATATGGAGATTTGTGTGCAACAAATCCTGCTTATTATTCTGTCATGTATATAAATTTTAACAGGAACCAAACTCTGAAAGAATTAGAACTGGAAATCAACATCTATTTCTATATGAAGCCTTTAGGATGTGTTTAAACAGCAAATTCTATTTCTATATGAAGCCTTTAGGATATGTTTAAACAACAGATTTCCAGCACTGTTTTTGCTGACAAAAGATACTGGAAGATTTTATCCAAAGACAGCTAGATGTATTATACATAGTTCTATGCTGTGAAGTTTCTGAGCTGAATTCTCAAGATCCAGTATAATATCCAGGAAGCTGTCTTGGAAAAATAATGAAACAAACATTAGTATCACAAACCATTTTAAAGTAATGAGGCTTGTTTTCACATTTAGAATGACTCTGTTATCGGCAGGGACAATTGAAAACCACCTGAAGGTGAGCTGCCAAGTTTAGGAAGGAAGCCAGACCCCTGCTTCTTTTACACACATATGAACCAAGCTTCCCAAACTTCAACAACAATGCACCACCCCAAAACAGTAGTACCACTACCACTAAATAAGATTAAAGACAGTAACAGCAGCAAAGCCAAGGGTCAAAGTAAGAGCTACCTTTACCTTTGCCAACCAGACCAGAGTCTGTTATAGAGGACTGAAAAATAGCAATGAAGCTAGAGTGTGTTAATTTTTTCCTCTTTTGATTTCTCCATAATGCAGTTTGGTTATCTGACCCAAGCCAGCCTGTGTGAATTATATTCTAATCTTGTCCTGTTGATCTTGGTATGGTATTTTTGAGTTTTTATTTATGGAAAGGTTAAACCTTATTCCTGTGCTGTTAAACTAGAATTTCCATATCTGGACTGCAAAGCTCCAGATGATTATTATAGGGCAATAAAGATTACAGAAAACTGTATTTGCTGCCAGCTATTGTTTATCCAGAGTTTTGCAGCCAGATATGGATAGCCCTGGAAGTTTTTCTATGTGGAATTTTATAATCCAGTGCAAATACAATCTGGAAAATGATCTAATTCCAGCCTACCGAATATCCCTAACTTTTGAAATGGAGGAATGAAATCAGATAATTCTATAAGATACATATTCTCACTTTAATTCTATTAGTATCAAACTATTTGTATCTCTTGTATTTAAATTGCATTTACTGTATTTTAGAATAGCTGATATTTTTGATGGAGCTTCTTTGTTATCAAACTGGGGTGCAAAGGTTGTTTTGTAAGCACTGTTAATTTTTCCATACCTTCTGCTTTCTTTTATTCCTCTTATATTTCTTTGCTACCATTCAAATTCTTCTTCCTCTTTGGAAAAGAAATATTTGATCATGCATGCAGTTGAATTAGTAATATGCTGTCTTTGAATGATGTTCAGAAATTTCAGTTTATGCAAAACATTGTTATTCAAGGGAAGGGAGACTTTTCTCACCTATAATATAATTTTGAGAAGATCCTCTGAGAAAAACATATCAAACTGATAGATTTGTTTGTAGAAGAGGTTTGAACTACCATGTTATTGCACTAGTTACTCACTTCTGTATTGTCGCATTCACCATCCATATTTTTTTGACTCTGCCCTCATTTGACCATACACACTTCTCAAATACACATTCCCACTGAATTCAGCCTACATTTTGGTTTCTCCTGTAAAAGTCCATTTTCACTTTCTGATAACAGATGCATGCTTATATGCAGCTTTTTTGAGCTTGTTTCAATAATAATTAATGAAAACTCCCCCCTTTTATAACTTTTAATCTTTATTTATATCTATGACTCGCCCTAATAAGTTGAATTATTCGAGGGTTGAGCTTTTAAAATACCGGGACTCCCCTCTGACACAGCTGT
>JAOYMU010000274.1:21812854-21826555 GCA_025802295.1 Psammodynastes pulverulentus
TCTGTAAACCGCTTAGAGAGGGCTGTAAAAAGCACTGTAAAGCGGTATATAAATCTAAAGTGCTACTGCTATTGCTATGTCTAAAAATAAGTTGAACCAGTCCTTACTTTCTTGAATTTAAATCCTGGAGCCCTTTCCATTTTTTTCTGTCACACACAGTCACAAAAGTATTAGGACAAGGACATTGGAGTGGCTTTACATGAAAGGATTATTCTTGAAAAAAGAATCTCTGTGTTGTTATTTTTTTAAAAAACCATTGCTGTTGCTAAAAATATTTAAAGCAGAATTTCTATTACAAAATAGCCTTGGCAAGCACATCAGAGATTGCAGAAAGGACTGGCATGCTATGGAAAAACAACATGAAAAGATGAAATGGCATCAGATACTAAAAGCGATACCTCATTGTTTTCTTTTCTGTTCTTGCTTAGGCAGGTCTGTTTAATTCCAGTTAATTGTATGAGTTCTTTATTTCTGTTTAAATTCTGTCCCAGATTACACTCTTTTTGGTAATTTTTGATTCCCTTATATCATACCCTTTAATTTGAATAAAAGAACATGTTGGAAGAAGCAAAATTAAAATGATTTTGTCTTCTTTTGATTTGGCTTTTCCTCTTAAAAATAATTATGTACCTAAAGAAAAATGAACTTCCTTGTAGGAGAGGAAGAGGGAGAAGCATAATTAATTGGAGGATGCATGCACTTGCAGGGGGTGTGTTTCTTTTCTTTTTTCCCCTCTTTTCTTTTCTTTTTTTTTTTTTTTTTTGAAGGATGGAAATGAAATGAACCTATGAAGAGGGATTTTTTTTTTACTAAATGGGAGTCACAGGAGGTGTAATTTAAGATTAGGCTTATGAACAAAAATGTATTGTGAGAAGACGACAATTGGGCCCTCAAGTTCGTAAAGGCTTCAGTCTAACTGAAGGCCTCTGCCTAATTGAAGGCCTCAAATTAACAATATACACTGCTCAAAAAAATAAAGGGAACACAAAAATAAGACATCCTAGATCTGAATGAATATTCTTAATATATACTTTGTTCATTACATAGTTGAATGTGCTGACAACAAAATCACACAAAAAGTAACAATGGAAATCAAATGTATCACCCCATGGAGGTCTGGATGTGGAATTACACTCAAAATTAAAGTGGAAAAAAATACTACAGGCTGATCCAATTTTGATGTAATGTCCTTAAAACAAGTCAAAATGAGGCTCAGTAGTGTGTGTGGTCTCCACGTCCTGTATGACCTCCCTACAATGCCTGGGCATGCTCCTGATGAAGTGGCGAATGGTCTCCTGAGGGATCTCTTCCCACACCTAGACTAAAGCATCCCCCAACTCCTGGATAGTCTGTGGTGCAACATGGCGTTGGTGGATGGAACGGGACATGATGTCTCAGATGTGCTTGATTGGATTCAGGTCTGGGGAACGGGTGGGCTAGTCCATAGCATTAATGCCTTCATCTTGCAGGAACTGCTGACACACTCCAGCCACATGAGGTCTAGCATTGTCATGCATTAGGAGGAACCCAGGGCCAACCGCATCAGCATATGGTCTCACAAGGGGTCTGAGGTTCTCATCTCGGTACCTAATGACAGTCAGACTACCTCTGGTGAGCACATGGAGGGCTGTGCAGCCCCCCCCCAATGAAATGCCACCCCACACTATTACTGATCCACTGCCAAACTGGTCATGCTGGAGGACGTTGCAGGCAGAAGAATGTTTTCCACGGCGTCTCCAGACCCTGTCACATCTGTCACATGTGCTCAGTGTGAACCTGCTTTCATCTGTGAAGAGCACAGGGCACCAGTGGTGAAGTTGCCAATCTTGGTGTTCTCTGGCAAATGCCAAATGTCCTGCATGGTGTTGGGCTGTAAGCACAACCCCCACCTGTGGATGTTGGGCTTTCATACCACCCTCATGGGGTCTGTTTCTGATCATTTGAGCAACCACATGCACATTTGTGCCTGCTGGAGGTCACGTTGCAGGGCTCTGGTAGTTCTCTTCCTGTCCCTCCTTGCACAAAGGCAGAGGTAGCAGTCCTGATGCTGGGTTGTTGCCCTCCTACAGCCTCCTCCACATCTCCTGATGTACTGATCTGTCTCCTGGTAGTGCCTCCATGCTCTGGACACTAGCTGACAGACACAGCAAACCTTCTTGCCACAGCTTGCATTGATGTGCCATCCTGGATGAGCTGCACTACTTGTGAGCCATCTGTGTGGGTTGTAGACTCCGTCTCATGCTGCCACTAGAGTGACAGCACCGCCAGATTCAAAAGTGACCAAACCATCAGCCAGAAAGCATAGATGTATGTGGCTATAAATAAATGTTGTTTCCTTAGTTTTTTGGGATTTCATAGTACAGATAATACAGATTCTTCATAATAAAGCTATGGTCAAAGACACCCTGCTAATCTAAAAATTAAAGACTAGAACAGTGGAAGATTTAAGGAACTTGTTCCTTTTTTATTCAGAATTTCAGATAAAAAGATGTTGCTGAGGGAGTTGTTGTGTGAAATAACTTTTCCTTTCTTTCTAATATTCCTCTAATTTAAATATTTTTCATTACATTCTTAAAGCATCCCTTTTTTTTGAACAGGAGTGGCTGGTGGAATACAGTTTTGTGCATTTACATGAGAGAATTGTTTCTGTTCTGTTCTCCAGGTTGAAAGAGACAATGACATATTTTTGCTGAAGCAATGTTTTATTTTTAGTGGTGGTACAGTGGAAGGTCTTGTCAGAGTACCAAAAGAAGATTTATCAGAGTATTAAAGGACATTCAACATGATCCTATGATCATGTTGAATGTCTGGTGCATGTTGCCTACTTTACCATTCTAAAGGCTTGACAAGACCGACAGAAGTGTGCGCTGGGTTTTTAATAAATAGCAATAGCACTTAGACTTATATACCACTTCACAGTGCTTTACAGCCCTCTCTAAGTGGTTTACGGAATCAGCACATTGTCCCCAACAATTTGGATCCTCATTTTATCCACCTCAGAAGGATGGAAGTCTGAATCAACCTTAAGCTGGTGGGATTCAAATTGTCAAACTGCTGGTAATCAGCAGTCAGCAGAATTAGCCTGCAATACTGCATTCTAACATTGCTTTTATAAAGTCCTTTTCCCTTATGGTACCTAACTACTAACTGTTACGACCCAGATGGTCAAGGCAAGCCAGATCTCTAGAGAGTCCTTTATTTCTTTCAACAAATGATTCAGCAAATGGTCCTCCCACAACTGGTAAGGTTCCACCCCATGGCACCATGAAGGCATTCAAACAACAGTTCCTATAGTACAAATAAAGCTCATAGAGTAGGAGCACACTCCCAGGGCATGTTCCAAGGTTCCAAGTCCAGTTTACAAGGCAAAGTCCAGGCACAAGACAAAGAAAAGGTCCAAGGCAAGAAGCCATTCCAAAGGCACAGCAGAGCAAAGGCCAAAAGCAGTCCACAGGACAAAGGCAATCTTCGAAGCAAGGCAAGACTAACTGCAACAGGCATGAGTCGAAGCCAGGGGAGTATAAGGCAAAGCAAACAATTGTTCCTGGCAAAGAACTAAAGCCCCATGACTTCTCCTTAAGAAACTCCACTCCAGGTGTTCCTTGTGAGTAAGGGTGGGGCAACCTCCTCCCAAGTAGTCTTGCAGTTTTCTGTGGGCTTGCATATGCTCCATTCTCCTTGCCCTTGAATTGAGTGGAGGAGGCAACTTTTCCTCATCAGAGGAGATCTGCTGCCTATCAGTACTTCTGCCTGTCAGCAGGCAGCTCTTTCTGGTCAACTACTTCCCACAATGCCTGAAGGTCCTGGAATAGCATTGTCCTCAGTCCTGGCCTCTCCCAACATGCCAAGGGACACGTGCCATCCCTCTTGGACATCCCAGTTCCAGCTCCTCCTCTTCCTCTGAACCAGGCTCTTTCAAAATGCAATTTTTCATTTCCCATAAAAAGAATTATTTGATGATATCTGGATACAATCCTACAAAAAGTACACCTCCCTTTAATCATACCTCAGCTAGTTTTTCCCCTTCGGGGCAATTTTTATCTATAGATATTGGGGAAAAAACACATAACTTATACTTTCTATGGATTCTCTTCCAAAAGTTTGGAATAAGAGCAACAAGCATCTCTCCAAATTGCTTTCACTACTGTTATTGGGGGTGGATGATTCAGCAAGTTTATTTTGCTTGTGGTGATTGCCAGAACATAGGTAGTATACTTTTGACAGAAGGAACTTGCTGAATCTAAGAAGTTTCAGACTGCAGAAACAAATCAGTCACATTAAGTCAATCCCTGGGGTATTTTGGTTCAAGCCTGTGTGACGCTGTAATAAAAGCATCCTTTAAAAAGAAACAAGCTGAAGGAAATTGCTTACCAAGTTAATTAATATAATGACACCAAAGCAGCACCTCCTGTAATCACAACTGGAACTGAAATAACTCTGCAAGAATCTCAAATGTAGTTATTTTGGATCAGTGTATAGTGCCAACCTAGCTCTTTGCATTATAATGATGGGAGATGGAAGAGCCGTTCATGAGAGGTTAGCACATCAAGTTTATTATTTCAGAAATTGGGCTTTGGCATGCGATACACAAGTCAGTTTAACAAAATTATAGAAAAGTCTATAGATAGTCCCAGTCTCCATCAAAGAAGAATACTAAAATAAATGAATTTGGGCTGTGCCAGAAGCCTTTTTTTGTGTGTGTGTGTGTGTTAAATTCATGCTGTCCTTAATATAAAAGTATCAAGGAAAAACCTGCCTAAAACCTTAGTTATGTTAATGTTACTGGAATAAATAAGAGCTTGTGCAAGACGATCAAAATGAAAGAATTCCCATTCATACTCATTTATCCTTTGATAGATATTACAATAGCAAATTTATCTCTAAAGATACCATTTAAATTGTTGCTATTTTGGCCTTGACTTATGACAACAATAAAATCCAGTTTAAGGAAATACCATTCTATATTTTTCCAAACTAGATATCTATCATGTGTAATAATATGGCATTGATATAGCCTTGCCACCATTGAATTGTAGGCCATATAAAATCCCCGTGTTTAGTGTTTCGTGTTTTTAAATAGCATTTCCTTCTGTATTCCCCTTTTCCAAAGGCCGATCTGCTGTTCCAGCATTAGGCAAAATAACACCTAGATGAGTACCTCTTAGTTTCTCCTCCACTTGGGGCTATTAGTGTTGAATAATCTGTTGGACAGATAGTTTCAGAAAAAATGAGTCGGATGATAAACCTGTGTGACTTGTACCTTGAATGTTTCATATACAGTGCCCATAACAGACTAAAAATGTCACAAGAGCACTAAGCTGTATAAAGGAAGATATTTATTTATAAGATCTTAACATGAGAATGTTTTTAGCTATTGCATTTGAATGATGTATGAGCATTGCTTTGGGATTCAGCAGATGCCACATTGCTTCTAATATCTTTATTTATATTGCTAATGTCACATCAATTGACAGGACCCAAACTTCCAAATCAGCAGAATATGTTAGACTGTAAGCAAACCAACTTACATTTGCTGAAACTATATGACTCAACTAAATAAAACCATATTCTCCAGCTCTAGCCCTTTGGATGCTAAAGTTAGTATTTTAATTTCTAATTCTTAAACAATGCTGTCAGTGACAGTTATGGGGTATGAGACTCACATTTCAACCATTTAAGAATGTATTAGACGCTAGATATGCAAATAAAAAGAAGAATCATTATAAGTTTGAAAAATAGCACTGGGTATCAAGAGCTGTGGCCTACTACTATATGAAGAGGCTCTTGAAAGTATATAGCAAGGCTGGGTAAACTTTGTTTTACTGCCAAAAGCTGTGATCTTCTCTACGGTAATCTAGTGATAGTCATAAGATAGATAGAATTCAAGCCTACTTTCTGGCATATCTCCTTTTCTCCTTTCTGATTCTCCTATTACACCTAAGTAGGCATGAAATAAAGTCTGTTGTACCAAATTTCTGAACCAGAGACTAGCGTAGGAATTAGACTGAGGTCCATGTTCAGCTCTCAGGTCAAGGATTAATTACAGTATACCTAGTATGGGTATATAAATTTACAAAATCTGTTTAATGACTTTGGGTGAATATCGGAATCTAACACTAAACCTGGAGTCATTTGTCAAAATATGTGTACTAGTATCATTTGGCATACATAATTAAAGTAATTTCCAATCTGTATTTGTAGCTAGAAAAGGCTTGTCTTAATGTCACTTCTCTGATTTCTGTTTTCCTGTTGGCCTTTCACTCTGGCAGGTCAATTCCCATCTGGCTCATTCTAGAGGTGTTTTTTTTTAAGCACGGAAAGAAACTTCATCTTGGCAGAGAGAAGGAATCAAGCTGAATTTTAGTCAGCTCTGAAGTGCATGGTCTGAGCCAAAGTCAATTTCTTGTCAGATGTGACCTCAAACTGATTTATCATTTTCCTTTTTGAAATGGGATGACCCATTCATATTGGGCAGTCCAGCCAAGACACAAAGCATTTTCATGTTGCTGAGATTCTTTGAGGACACAGGGATAGTAAGGAAACTGTTGCTTAATCATAAATCTTCAAGCATCTTTTTAATCCTGTATTTTATTTCAGTTTGTTAACATCCTCTTTCTATAGGATAATGGAAGACAAAAACCTGTTGTTCTAATGTTTGAACTAGCTGATGTTGCTTAGACATAATGGATATAATGAGTCCAGGCTGACATAGTATCAAAGGCTTTTTTTTTTAAACCACCATTATAAATATGACATGTCTTGATGAGTAATATATGAAGATGGGACATATATTAAAGGGAAGTCACAGCAGGACTGTATAAATTAAAGGTTGACAAATCTATTCTAAAGGAAGCACTGACTACAGCATAAAATCAATGAATTAAGTTTAGAAATCAGGAGCACTGTTAACATTTTCAGATCAATTTTGGATTGTGCCCTGGTGTCCTGGTCATTTTTATAGCCTAAAGTCCTGCATTTAGTAATTATTTCCAGTTATAAAATTATGAATATAGCTATCTTCCCATTAGCTCAAGGTAAATTCCTAAGGTCTTCCACAAGTTGTATTGCCTTCTGATCTTCAATCTCAGAAAGTAAACATTATTAAGTATATGTGGAGCATTATGGTTTGTTTCTTGGTAAAAATCACCACAGGACAAGAAAAATATATAATTATATAGTATGTGCTTGTTCCACACACTATCTCTTATAATTCTTCAAACATTGGAATGATAATTTCTGAAGAGTGAAGTTTTCTTGGCAATGATAAGTCTTTTTCAGCCATAAAGAAGAAGTATACTCACTGTATCCTTCCTGTTCCCTCAGCTAGTTTTCCAAGCTCAGGTAGTTTATTTCAAAGAAGCTGAGTCTGGCTTGACCACCGGAAAATCCTAAAGCTACCACTAGATTGGAAATCAAACACAGTTTTGGAAGAAGGCAATGCAGAGCTATTTCTGTACTATTACCAAGAAAAGGATATAAATGTGTTCAATAAGTTATGCGAAACTGAGATTGATAGGAGAGCACTTTTACTTTTAATTAATGGTACTCCTGGTAGAAGTCCTTCCAGCCTGGTGATACAGTCACTGTAAGAGGACAAGGTGAACTTTCATTTTGTGAGTATAATGGGAACAAGGAACTAACAGTTATTTCTGTCGGGGTGCTCTTCATCTAACTGATGCTACTGGCATATCCAGACAAGTGTATTAATTTGTTTTTCTGGACAAAGAATGTTTGAGTGTCAGGAGAAATGAGTCTGAGATCTGTCTCAAACTCATCAAGATTTGTAGATCCTAGAGCGTCGAAAGAAAAAGAGAATGGAAAGCCAGGCTCTCTTATTTGACTAAGTATGCCTACAAACACAGAGTGCAAATACACATGCTCTCAATATATTACCCATATAGATTTCCTGTTTCCAGCATATTAGTTCCTCTGTGTGAACCCAAGGAGGAATTGCCTGTTTCATTCCAAACGTATGAGTTTCAGGTTTGAGTTTGACAGGAAGGGGCCTCCAGAGGAATATGCAGGGGATTTGCATGTGCTTTATAGGCAAAAACAGAAATGAAAAGAAACCATATGTGCAATTGAAGTGGTCTGTTCTTTTCTGTTTTTCCCCAGAAATCCATTCCTCATTGCCTTATACCTCCCTTTCCACTCTGCTTCTAATTTCCCCATCTTCTCTGATCTCACTTATGAAAGCCAGTTCTCACAAGGTTAGAAACAGGACTAATCCATTATCAAAACAAGAGGCAAATGGAACCGTCCCTTCTGCTCAAAAGAAGTGCTTCGGGGGGAGAAAGGTTGGGGGAAATAATTTAAATTTTGATTTCATTATTAATAAGGTTTGTATCTAATATATTGTGATTGTAAACGTTCTATAGCAACAGCGTTATTAACGCTTCCATCTCTTCTACCTTAAGCCTGTTATCAGAGCTCTTACGTTCTTGAATACCTATTTACAGTCTAGTTTGTCAAGAAAAGCATGACACCATTTCTTGCCTGTTTTGCAGGCATCATATCTACTCACTTGTACTTGCATTTTATTTCCAATTCTTCAATAGGCTGCAAAAGATGCTTTAGTAATTGATCTTAAATGAAGCAAATGTTTAAATGTATTTCTTTTGTGTAATTTGCAACACTTATTCTATTAAATGCCTTTAATTAATCCCCTTTAGAGATTACAAAAGTTAGAATTAAATTCTAAATACAGCCATGTTGACTGCAATATTGCTATTGGTTTTATACCAAGGGACACAATGTCTGTGACATACTATAACCTTTTCTGTAACTCTGCAAATAGTAACAAATATATTATGTACACAAATTACAGCCCAATCCTTGAACTGAGTTCAATTGAATTTACTACTCAGCAAGTGAGTTCAAAATTGTGCCCAATGGCATTTTGCCACTGTATTACACATAACGTTTTAGTGGCAGGAACACTGTCAGCATTGTACTTATATTAGACAGTATATTCATCAGTATATTCAATTTTGCTTTAGTTGGGAATGTGGCCCCTGGCAGTATATAATGGCCACATTTTTGAGATGTTTAGTAGAGAAGGGAGCGTGGTGCCCTGCAGATATTTCTCTTTTATGCCTTCAGGCCCCATTCAGCCAAATTTATTCAAATAAAACAAATAAACTAAATGATATAGGTCAGTGACCCCAACCTTTTGAATACCAGGGACCGGTTCCATGGAGAAGGGTTTTTCTGTAGACCAAAGGGGGTATGGTTCGCTTGTTTACCTGGCCTGAATTTCTGGCATGCCACGGCCCAGTGCTGGTCCATGGACTGGGGTTTGGGGACACCTGGTGACTGGACATACCATTTAAAACTGACTAGTGTGCTGTCAAACTATACCAGTTTCATTTTCTTTCCAAGAATTGTTTTGGACATTATAGGAATGGTTACAAGGCAAACATCTTGGATACCTACTTGAAGTCTACTATTCTGCACATGGGGGAAACAATATCTGTGATAGTAATCATAATGACTAATAATTGTTC
Organism: Psammodynastes pulverulentus; assembly: GCA_025802295.1. Lineage (NCBI taxonomy): Eukaryota > Metazoa > Chordata > Lepidosauria > Squamata > Psammodynastidae > Psammodynastes > Psammodynastes pulverulentus. The sequence goes on from JAOYMU010000274.1 coordinate 21,822,361, forward strand.
ACTGCATGAACTTCTCTAAATACTTATTTTTCTTCAACATATACTTGTCAGAGGTTGTTTATAGTATGAAGATTGCCTATTATATGATGGTGCTCATGTCAAGGAACCTCTCAAATAGGGCCAGATTTTCAATTATATAAGGATAGCTTTGATTTGTGAGAGAATAATAAGTGTTTTAAGTGGGCTGGAGTTTGGGCGTAATACCTTAACCAATCAGAATATATAATTGAGCTCACTGTAGGACCTCCATTATTTAAATTTTCAATCTGAGACATTATTACATCATTTTCTGTTTTTAATATGTCATTTCATAGTGTAGAGGAGAAATATGCAGACAGTGTTAAGATGTATCCTAGCTTTGTATTACATATGGATGTAATGCATTCCTTATTGATATGTTTTTAATTAAAAAATAATGTATTTCTGAATCTGATTTGTTTATCTGCTTCTTCATCAGAACATTTGAGGTGGCTTGGCAAGAGTAATAACTCTGAAGCTAAGTGTACAACGAACTACCAACTTTCATAACAATATGGCCATGCAGCATTTTAAACTCTTCTGCAAATATACTCTTCCAAATGTCTTTTTCATGAATAGTAAACTTTGTGTTGACCAGAAAGGGGACATTTATAAAGCAGTGGTGCTCCATTAATATGCCATCACCTGACACAATTACATTTTATATTCCAGGCAAATCCTTTTTCACTCACCTCACTATTTGAAAATGTTTTTTTCATGAAGTTTTTAATCAGTTTTCTTGTTGCTTTCTTTTACTGATTTGTCAATAACAACAGCATGAGAGATATAACATTTTCAATTTGCTCAGTTGGTTTTCTGTTTGGAGGTAAGGTTTTCTTATGAAAAAAAAGTAAGGTACACATCCCACAGTTCAAAGTTAATACTGGAGTATAGAACACAATTTTCAAACATTCCCTTTTGACAGGAGATACCAAAAATGGGTAGGATAGGACAATCTTAGCTATTAGTTAATTTAAAATACTTGGCTGTATTTTTGGCACAGTTATTCAGGAAACACTTGGGACCTGCTCAAAATACCCGAGTATATAGTACACAAGCAGTATCTTATATATACTTATATATTACTAGCCTCTCTCTGAAAACATCAATCTTAGGACAGCCATAAAATACTGTATATCTTAGAGAAAATAACTATAACTCAAAATGAAATGAAAAAGCTAAGAATTTACAATAAAGAAAATAAATACACATCAAAAATACAAGTGCCTGCAATGGTTCAGCTACATAGGTTAAAATCTCAGGGAAGAATTCATTCCTCAAAGAGACAAATGCTCTTGCATGGAATTGGATGTTTGTTTTCATGATGGCCTTGATTTATTCCTGTGGGATTGAAAGATAGAGTACATTCAAAGAAATGAAAGCTGTATGATAGAAATAATCCCTGCCTGCTTGAACTCTGCTGTAATTACCATCTGAACATCTTTGCTATATCGTACCTTTTCTATATGACTAGTTCAGGATACAAGTTATTTTATTTATTTCAATCATGGAAAGTTCTACCATAGTGGCTATGCCATTGCCATGTCCTTTTTGTATAAATACAAATTCTATGGTTCCATCAATACAAACAATTCCATGACATTGCAAGATATATGCTATCCAAAATTTTTAAAGTAATACTTCTAGTGAGATAGAAATATATTTAATTTTTATCTGTATATATGTTAATTCTGTTATGGCTAATAATATTAATCAATTTATGGGGGGAAATGGTGAAAAGTTGATTGTGAAGAAATGATGAGCCAGTGAGTAGACCAGCTCTTTCTAATTCCATTCAGGACAAGGAGAAAACTTGAGACCTCCCTTAGGTGCTCCATACATTTCTCCTCATGAGCAAACCACTAGAAAGCAATCTATAAAATATTTAGAAGTCTGGAGTGGAAGGTATAATAATCTTGCTAACACCACAGTTGGTGCCTTAAAAGGAACAACGGGTTCATATATTTCATTTTCTAATGACTTTTGAATATTGTTTCTGACTATCAGCTGTTAGGAAACTTTGGATTCACAAATTTTACAGCACTGGATGAGTTTCCTTCAATACTTAGTAAAAAAAGTTTAAAGACTAAAAAATTGTTTTCTAATAAACAGCAAAAGGGTGATTAGAAGTTTTATTCTGGAAAGTTATATACAAATTAAAATTCCAGGTGGATTTTAAATAAGATTGTGAGAATTAATTGCAAGAATCCTTTCCTTGGGGAAATGCCTTTGTTTTGAATTCTTTTTTAAAAATACAAGGATGAAACTTTGAAGGTTGGACACCAGAGATAACCAGAAGGAACTAAAGATTGCCTATAGAGCCCAGCTTGGACTTAAAGGATAAATTATAGGCTGTCCTTAGATATAGTACATATATCAAAATCCAAATCATATTATGGCCTTCACATTGTGACAAAGTACCATTAAGGTATTAACCATAACTCAATTATACTGATAGATGTTTGCTGTATGCATACGGTACTTGTTTTCACATCCTATCTTCAGGTATGCCAAGCAAGAGAAATCTCAGAGAGCCATTCCCTATCTCTGTAGAGAGTATTGGTAGATAGATTCAAGGAATGGTTTCGATGACACAACACACCAAATGACTCTTCCTACAAACTAGAGAAGTACAAGTTTCACCAAAGCTAAAACCTTGCTTGTGAAAGAAAACAATAAGAAATGGACCGTAAAAACAGGTCAATGAAAACTTCATCCTCACTGTTCACTGAATGTTATGCACCAAATAACTGAGAAAAAAATGAAATATGGAATGCAATATATTGGAAATGTATCTGGCTTCTTTCTCCCTGTAAGTTTGAACAAAATGATTTTACAGAGTAACATTTTCTTACAGTTATACTTGTGGATGCATTTTTCCTAATTCTGATTATCTTGGAATGGTAAAGGAGAGGGCAGGGTATCGTCTGCATTATATTCTTTAATATTATTTGTATTGTGTTTCCCACTGGTTTATACATTGCAATCTCTAGACTAGGCCAATATATTTAAAGTTAAAATATGTTAAAAGTGCTATAAATCCATATGAACAACTATTTTAAAACAATCTGATGGAATAGTAGATGAAAGGAACCAAGAGTACCATTAAACAGCAGGAATTATCATAAAGTTTGGAGCTACAGTTTTAAATTCATAACAAGCACTCCAAAATGTTTTCAACATTTCTTAAAAATCCAGGCAAACTGATTCAGTGCCTTTTAAAAAATATAGCCTTGATATAACAATAATGCATTTTAGTCTGTGAAAGATGGAAGGAACTCTCCTTTTTTATTCTTTTGATTCATTCAGATATACTCAGCATGCACTGCATTATTCTTGAAACTGAAGATCAATTAGACATTTCCCCCATATTTAAAATACTATTTGGGTCAGATGCGAGATCTGTTGATGGAATCATCTGTCAGGAAACTGGTTTGGATAGCCAAAGTTATTCTGAAGACAAAGATGGCAGACTATGGGCTAAACCAGTGATGGCGAACCTTTTTCTTGTGGCATGCCGAAAGCGTCCATGACTGGGAATTTGAAGCAGAGCCAAAGCAGAGAGGGGCCTCTCCACTGCTTTGAGATGCGTGGGAGCTCCGTTGAACCTCCTTCTCTACGAGCAGTCTACCTCTGGCTACCAGAGGCTGGGGCAAACCGAGCATTGCATTTGTGTCCTCTTTCTGGATTTCCCAGCAGAGCTCCTTCTTGGCTGGCTGTCGTTGGACATAATAAGCCTTCAGTGGCGTGTGCTCTGCTTCAGGGGACCATTAATGTTCTCACCCATTGTCGCTTTCCCTTCCTCCGCGCAGCCTATGCCGTTCCTGTTCACAAGTACTGCTTCCCCCTGCTCTTCGTCCTGGGCATATTCACCTGGTCCCTGGTGGAGTATCTCATCCATCGCTTCCTCTTCCACATGAACCCTCCAGCCAGCAACTACTACCTGATCACCCTGCATTTCCTGGTGCATGGCCAGCATCATAAGGTAAGGGACCCCTGGGAAACCAGGGCGATGGCCGCTTTTGGGGCGAGGTAACATCTGGGCCTGTCTCACCAACATCAGCCAGCTCAACAGCATGGAGGGGACTTCCAACTTTGCAAAAAGCAAGGTCTGGGCTGCTGTCTCTCTATAAATACTGGTGTGGGAGGGTGGAGCTTGGTTGCTGAAAACTGGTTG
>JAOYMU010000274.1:22015427-22025843 GCA_025802295.1 Psammodynastes pulverulentus
CAGGAAGCAGAGAATAGATGGGGCGGGGCCAGTCAGAGGTGGTATTTGCAGGTTCTCTGAACTACTCAAAATTTCCATTACCGGTTCTCCAGAACTGGTCAGAACCTGCTGAATACCACCTCTGGTGTGGATGTTAGCAAGCTACCAAGATTATGAAACCAGCTAAATCTGACAATTCATCATTGATAATAAAAAATATCAAATCCAGTCAAAGTATCTAGCTAACTGTGCATCTAACCATAATAACAGCAAAATGATTCACTGGAAACATCTATAAAAATTAACATGTACCAGTACTGAAAGTGATTGACATGGCAATACCAAGGGATAGTAAAATAAAAGACAAAGAATAGGACAAGATTACAAGGTATCAAGATCTGAAAATTTAAATTGAAAGATTATGGCATAAATTGATCGTGGTGGTCCTAATGGTCATTGACACACACAAAAATCTGCACATTGATAAAATTTCCATCTGTCAATTGCAAAAGACCAGACTGTTTGAATATACACATGTACTGTATCAATATATTACGACATCCTACATTCTTGGGAAAAAACATGATGCGTATGAAGACCAACACCAGTTAAAGAACTGATAGCTATGACTTCACATTGTTTGAGAACAGATAATAATAATAAAAACAAGAAGAACTTTTAATGTCATTGAATTCATTCAGAAAATAATGACTCAGGCATTCAGAAAGTGTTACAGGCAAAAATAAAAAGACAAGATGACTGAGCTTTCAATTGCACACCTGGGCATGATTTGGAGAGGCAATTTAGTGACACCATAAATGGCAGCTTTTTAGAACAGCTTTTTTGGTGCCTATGGGGAAGGAAGTATCTCTTGATTTAATACACTATTGTACTTACTTTTCCTGCAATGAAGTGTCCCTTAGGGTAAAAGAGAGATAGGATTCAGGATGCACTGAGTAAGTGGATGTGGGGCCTATTAGAAAGCTTTTGCAACTAAAAATGGATGAGGACTGAAATCTAAATGCCGCTAAGTATTGACACTTCTAGAAACTTGGAAGTGCATTAACTGTTTGAACTTAAAAGGAATGCACACAACCATGGAAGGTAATAAACATGTACTTATATTTAAAACTTTACTTCCATGATAATTTAGTCTTTTTTTAATCAAAATAGAATGAAAAAGACATACCGAATAAAAATTCAAGAGGGACATGGATTAAAAAAAATAGATCAATATGTTCTTTCTTATATAAATATTAACATAGCACTTTATTAGAACAAATTTGAATTTGTTATCAGTTCTTTCTCATTTTATCACTTGTTCCTGATAGAACTAAATGTTCTAGTTTTGCAAATGTCTTAAAGAATGTTCAGAATGTGATGTTCCCATTCATTTGTAGAGATAATATCATTGTACATTACAGGATTGTCATAAGGATTATTTAGACCGTGAATGCTAAGCATTTGGATGCTCTTTAAGATCCATTGGGACCTTTTGAAGCTCAAAGACATTGATGTAAAATCAATATGATTTACATATTTATAGGACATTTTAATGGTAACTTTCTTTAGCTCACTTGAAAGAAGATTATCTCTGAAATCACACTGCATCAAAAAATCACAAAGTAAAAGTCTGTAAATGTTCTATAAATGTTGGAGAAGGAATAGAATATAACTTCATTGGCAGGCAGTATATCTTAAAGTAATAAACTTGTATTTTAAATGAAAATAAACATGAACATATCAACATAGATCATATTAACCTTCATTCTGCCATTAATGTTCCTCCTCCTCCATAGAAAACTCACCTTCTCTCTCTTCTTAGCCATGCATCTGCCCCCCCTTTTTTTATTAACATGGCCTTCTCAAAAAGAAATCTTGTTTCTGTAACCTCTGAGAGTTCTCAGAATGTCAACAAACATGTAGATAAGGGTGACCTAGAAGACACAGTTTAATTGGATTTTAAGAAGGCTTTTGACAAAGTCTTAACCTCCAGAACAAACATCACACTAATGGGATAGTAAGAGTGACCCTTTTACTAATTAAATTACAGAGTACAAAAGATGAATAAATGAGCAGGTCTTGTAAAGGAAAGTTCTTGTAAAATTTGGGACTTTTAAGACCTATATTGGGCCTTTTCCTTTTCCAGTTATTTTCATTTTTCATAGTGTAAGAATGAGTAATATAGTGGTTATGTTGGCTTATAGCAATAGATTTGTAGCAGTGTACTAGAGGAAAGGGTTCCCAAAAGAAGTAGAAGGATAAAAATTAAAATGGCCAATAAGCAAGCACATTGGGGACCTAAAGTAGCCTGCTTCTGAAATATTATGAAAAGTCTAAGTTGGTAGTGATTGACTTGGTGTTTGGATTCTGCTTTATACTAATCAGCTATGTTAAATAGTGTATAGGAGAAAAGGGAAATTCTATATTGGATAAAGCGATCAAATAAAAATAAATGTGATCTCTTCATTTATAGCAATGCCACAACAATGCTTGGACTACTTGTTTAGTTTGGGCCAGTGCTTTCCAAGAAACATTGTATTTTTAGCTGAAAGACAGCTAAACTGGCCATGAATTTGGAGAAATTATTTTCTGGAACGTTCAATAAAAAAGGAGGAAAAATCATAGACCGAGGGAAAATCATAGACTGTATAAAAGTACGTTTGACATAAAGGATGTAGATAGAGAATCATTCTTCACATATCTCCCATAATACTAGAATAAAGCTGAGCACAAATGCCTTTTGAAACACTCCACCAAATCTGTGGCAGGTAAATGGGTGAGTAATTTATCCAATGGAAAAAGAAATTGTGCAGCAAATTTTCAAGGGCAGGATACTATTTTAGCCACATTGAAGGATTTTATTCAATCATCATGTCAATAGGGTTTAATTGAAGCATAAAGGGCCCAAAACTACACAGTAATCCATACAATGGGTTATCCACATCCTTTTAGTTGATCATGACTACATCTGGCTATGAGCATTTTTATAAAATTCTTTTTTATGAAATGATATTTTTAAAAGAAATTTTCCAAAAATGCCTTGTTTATTCTTTGAAAGACATATTTCTTTTCTCTTTCATTAAGTGAATGGTAATTGCTTGTTCAGTAAAAGTAAACCTTTAGAAATTCATGAAAATTTGGTTAAACTTTTAATTTTCTACTGCAGAATTCAGTGATGACAACCAACAAGGATGATATTATAAGAACAAAAAATGGAATATAAAGCTATTGGGGATTATAAATTATCATAATTGCAGTTTATCTAGAATAAAAGGCAGCAAGTCTTTGAAAGCCAGTTATATGTTATATCACATTTGAATTGGAGTTGGTGGCCATTGTGACTAACAACACTGAAATAAATACAGTGTTACTTCAGTACTCATCATTAATTGGTTCAAGGGGATGTGAGATTACCAAAATTGATTACTGCTAAACAAACGTGACTAACGTGTGACCCTTTGTTTCAGTTGGAAAGAGTAGTGAGTCATGAGACAACCAATAACAAGTTCTAGTTTTCAAATTGAATACCAAACAATGAGTACCAGAACAAAATTGCATCAAAATGCGTCAAGTACCAAATTCAATTAGTTTCAAAGTAGTTGAGTACTGAGGTACCATTGTAGCTCTTTAGGCATGGTCCCAAGTTTTACTTTAATTGAACTATTCTTCCTTTTTTTCCTTAATAGAACATTGAATTAACCTGGTCCTGGCTTTTAAATTAATGTTTACTTATTTCTTCTAGAAAAAAACCCTGAATACACACACACACACACACACACACACACACACACACACACACACACGAATGGAAGGAAAGAGCGAGAGAGAAAACATGCAAGAATAGTGATATTATTAGCAGTAACACCAAGGAAATGATTGATCTTGCCGGCTTTAAATAGAGGATGAAGAGGATTACATTTTGTCATTTTAATGATTTTAACTACTTAGTCAATTGAGTTTTCTAGATAACTACCAGGTCTGTGGGGTACTTCATTTTGTTGAAAGTTTATGTGAAGCACTCTTCACAAAAGCCTGTTCATAAAAGAATTCCTATTCCTATAGCACTAAAAGCAATGTGAAGTGGCTGCATGGCTTTGATTTGCATTACTATCACCACTTGTCTAGCACTTCAATGCTTTGAAGAGGTTTCTGTGCAGTTAAATGAGGCTAAACTGATGGGCAATAATCATATCAGTTTGATGGGACAAAGCACTGCTTTGGTAAAGAATAGCCATCTCACACAGGTTCACATGCTACTACTGCTCTTGTACATACATTCCTTGGATCATCTCCAAATTTCACACTTGATCATTATGTGAGGCTCTAGCTATTTGGGTTCAATGGTGGACAGTTAACACTTCTCAGAAGTTCACAAGCCAAGCATGACATAACACTTACCTCTTTGCAAAGTGTACCATGTCCATTTTCTTTTGAGGACTATATTTTGCCATTCTGAAGTGATATTTGCTGATAATTCTATGACTGGATTATTGCAATGCACTATAGATTGACTTGGAAACTGTAACTAAAGCACTAAGCCTCAGCCAGGTTACTGAAGGGAAGGACATATCAATATCATATTCACCTGGGCTTTTTTTTTAGATAATGCTTATTAAAAAAAACATTTTATAAAGACTTAAAGCATAAAAGAAAAAGAAAGAAACTAAGAGGGTAAAAGAAAAAGTGAAGGATAACAAAAAGGAAAGAAAAAGAAAGAAATATAAAGAACATTCTTTTTCATCAGTTACAAACATTACAGTTACCAACTTCACATGCTATCTTCCCATATTACATATCATGTTCCTTCCCCGCTCATATGCAGACCTTTTTAATCAGTAAATTCCAAAACAACTAGCTCATTTTATCCAGAAAAAGTCCATAAAGCGTTTCCAATCTTTTGTAAAAAGTACTTTATCCAATAAGTCAGTTTGGCTATTTCTGCAAATGCAGCCATCTTCACAATCCATTATTCAGGTTCTGTAGTTATCTGTTCTGTGCATATAATAATCTCAGTACAGGTACCATATATAAAATCAATTGTCCATGAGCCTTTTCTAGTTGACTGTCCATATATCCTAATAGAAAAAATTCCAGATTCATCTGAAAATTAATTTTTAGAACTCGCAGCATCACCCTATGTATTTGTATCCAGACTCATGATCTCAAGGTTGACTCACTCTTACATCCTTCCGTAAAAGGAGGACCCAGATTATTGGAGTCAATATGCTGACTCTGTAAACTGTTTAGAGAGGGCTATGAAGCAGTATATAAGTGCTATTGCTACTGCTATTTTCCACAAGCCCTCATGTGTAATAAAATGCACCTTTCCAAAGTAATTAGAAGTATCTTTATATATCTTAAACCATTTCTATCTTGTCATATACCAATGGTTCATCATTTTAATAAGTTTTTTTTAAATTGCAAGATAATGTAAATTTCAGACCTTTGGATCACATTGACTCATTTGAATATTGAACAAAAATTCTTGGCCCATTTCGCTATACATTCTTTAATGTGTTCTTCATTTCAAATTTACGCTAAACTTTTTGTATTTTAGTAATCACATTATGCATTCATTCATAATTTACTTTAAAATTATGCTATAATTTATTCCTGGTACTTTTTATCTATGTTAAATCTTTCTCTTAATTGTGCATGAGAACTATTGAAAATAAAATGCCTCTGCTGTCAATTCTTCTCTTGATTTCATCTTAAACTTTCTGTCAACTTTGAACCAGATTGGGATTGTTGTAGCCATTTTCTCCATTTCTCACCTTGACACACTCTGGAGGGAGAAGGGAGCTCTGGAATGTCAGAACATCAACAACTTACTATCTTGTGGGAACAAAGGTCATCCCAACAGGTGCTGGTCAGAGACTAGAAGAGGTTACCACGGAGACACCAGAATACCTAATTGGACAATGTGACCTGTGACAAGGAGGGAGGGAACTGTCTATTCTTTAACTATAATGAGGTATAGCAAGGGTTGTGGAGTGCGCATAAGAGTGCGAGGCAATGCATAAGAGTGTGAGTGGGTGATGCTTGGGGAGCATGCAGGAGGTGTGCATAAGTGGATGGTAGGGCACAAGCACAGGGGACTCAGGGTGGGTGCAGGGAACAGGGAGACTTATCCCAAGATTTGTGACTTTCCCTATTGGTTTCCCCATTGATTTTCTGGGGTTGTCAGCAGGAAATGTTGTAAATGACAATAACTTGATAACAGGGTACTGCAACAGGTTGTAAGTGCAAGCTGGTTGCCAAGGATTCACTTTGTGATCATATGACACTGGGGGGTTACTGGGAGAATGGAAGATTAATTATATCCACCATTCCTTCAATGCCTTTGTAACTTCAGTCACTGAACGAATGGTCATTGATTCAAGGACTAGTCCTCTTTCTACTGCATCTTGGAGACTCTTATATTGAGCCTTGCACCTTAAACATTCCACCTGTTTTGAATGAGCTGCAGTAGTTATCAATTTGGCAGTCAAATTCTATTATATAAAACCCTAGGTCCTTAGAACCTGGATTCCTAAAGGACCACCTGCCAACTTACGTACCTGATTATTCACTAAAGTAACTAACAATGCCCCTGATGGTGCCACATTTATCAACATTTTGTTTTGGCAACCTGAGAGGATACCCTCAAATTAATGCAGACATCTAAGTTGTAGAGATTTCCATTCCATTCGGGTGTAGTTAGCATCATGCCTTTTAAACTTTTAGTGCCCATTTAAGACATATCTGTTCAATCTGTTGTTTTATCAAACTTACGATGTTGTACATTCTGATTTGGTACATGATCGTCCTATATCTTAGTTGGTGCTTTTGAGCACTTTTTTTAATATAAAGAAACTAGAAATGAGTTAAGCCCATACCAAAGCTTGAAATGAAGTTGAGGAAAGATGTTTGCTGGTTTGTGACATAGAAATCCTATACATGCATGCATGCATTTAAACATATAGGGTAATTTAACTTTCAAATCATACGCTTATCAATAATTGACACCAGCTTATGTTAGTTGTTTCCTTAGTTCTCATTTTAGCCTTTCCACGTTTTCCCATTCTCGTTCTTGCTTAGGTGGCTCTTAATGTCTTCTGTGTTGCTCAGCAGTCTCTGACTTACTGATCCTTTTCTTGTGAAGCAATAGCATTTTAATGGCCCTTCCTGTATGCATACATTTTGGGAACAGATGGCTACCTTTTCTGTTTCTGGCTACAGCTTGCTCTTTGGGTTTGGTTTTTAGGCAACGAAAAATTAAGGAAGAATTTATCCTTTTGAACAGCTTGGTATGGTTCAGCAGCAAAGTGGCAACTCTGACAAATTCCATATTATAGTCTTCCTCATAACTGAAATTAACCTTCATCTTTCTGAAATATAGCTGATCCATTTTTAGTAATTATTTTTACAATTCCAGTGTCTGTAGGAATCATTTTTCAAATTAACCCATACTTATACAAAAAAAAAAGGCCACAAAGGCTATAAATTAGTTGTCAAACTTTTCATCCAAGTAATAGCTGAACTGGTTTCTTAGCCTTTTGTTGGTTCTTGTCAGTTCTTATATATTGTACTTAAACTTCATGCTGACTAGAAGATCAAAAGTAGAATCATGCAAAGTTGGTGAAGCGCTTACTCTTTTCCAGTGGTGCTTATCTGTTTTATTCTGCCATTGTGTAATTTCCCAAATCAATTCTCAGACTCAACAGAAAACTCTTCTGAAGCATAACTCATTAAGCTTTAGTGCTATTTGAAATAAGAACCTTGCATGCATGAGGCCATCAAGTTTTGATATTGTCTCACCAGGACATTTTTAAGGCTATTTATATCACAATAAACTCTTTATTAGATTCATCAATCAAGAAAAGGCCAAGTTTGAACCTGGAAACAACTCTGCCTTAGTCTCATCAATTCGAAACATGGGAAACTATGGACACATTATCTTCCATTTTATTTGAAACATCCTAATTAAAATTACGGTTAAGAGCTTATATCTGCAAGAAGAAATGAAATGGGGAACTCCTAATGCATGGATCGAAAATGCAAACAATATAACTCAAGATAGTTCAATTCCTCTAGAAAGCAACATGAACTGTTTGATCAAATTACATAAAACTGCAAGATTAAAAATATGAGCATTGATTTACCTGTTTAGATTAATAGATATCACAACTGCACAATGTTATTGTACAGCTTATGTGAGGTAATATAGGTACTGTCCTTTGTATCTTGAAAAAATAGAGAAATTTGATTCTTTAAAATGATTCTATATATGACTTATTCTGGTGGCTTTCCAAATAGAAATGGCAAAACCTTAATTTTGAATCAGAAAATCTGCCTTGTCCCCAATCTTGGGGGCACCCAGGTTTCAAGATTTCCTAGCAGTCTTTATATGGAATCTATAGGAAATTATGGGAAATAAAACCTAGACACACTAAGATGATAATGCTTCAATAAGATATAATCATAATTTCCACAATAAAGAAATCTGAATAGATAAGAGCAATCTATTATAAGAAGTTACTGACTGATCAGGTTCCATGGGAGTTTTTTTCACTTTTATGGGACGTGTGTATATGTTATGATATAGAAATAGCTATGGTGTTAGTTATTAAATGGAGAGTGTATCATGACTTGATGTACTTTGCTGAAAACCATCTGGTTTTTTTTTCATTTCGCAATTCTCTCTGATGCACATTTGTAAATAAATATATTTGGTTTCTGTATCTTAACTAACAGGTGGTATTGACTTGGCATGGCCTATCAGTTCTTATCAAGGCCAAAAAATGTTTTTATCAATACTAATCAACTGCATCACTTTGTATTCTTCCTTTTCACTCTCTTTGCAGGTTTCACACCTAAAGTTGCTCTTATTTGGAGTAAAGTAATAAATGTAGCTGCTCAGTTAGAGACAGCAAGTGGGCCTCCATCACCAAAACAACAGAGATTCAGGAATAAAGTAATAGCTTTTGTGCAGTTACAGATATTTGATAACTAATTTATTTACATCAGTTAAATAAAAAAGATAATTAAAAGGACTTTTAGGTCCAATGGTGCTAAATTATTGTCAAGGGAAAAATGAATGTATGAGAAACATTATATCAATTGAAAGAATATTTGTAGTTCGGGGTTGAACTGTGGATCCTTTGTGCGGTCATTTCCTTAGCAGATTAGAAAACATCTACTCTGGTAATGAAATGAAGGCAAGCAAACCTGAAGAAACTTCTTGAATGAGAAGAGAAATGCTTTCAAGAAAAAAAAAAGTCCAGTTGTCTTTTAGAAGCCATTTGGAACAACCATGACCTGGATGATTGAAAAACTCAATAGACAACCTTTTTGCTGGTGTACATTAAAATGTATAGACAGAGAAGGCATTTTACACTAACGAATCTTTTCCTCTATATCTGTAAGCCTCCTTTAAACTCATTCATAGATTTGAGTAGAAAGTTTCCAGTAGGCTACCCTATCAGCTGTTTCCAACCTAATGCCTTCAGTTTCTCTTATCTCCTACTAGCTTGGCCAGAGTCTGGATGACTATGGGAGCGTTGAAGTCCAATATATCTAAAAAGGCATCAAGTTAGGGAAAGCTGTATGATACAATAAGGATGTAACAAAAAAACGGATTTTTTAAAAGATAAGAGTGGAATCTGCAATCAAGAATAGACTCTATCCATGTCAGTTGTTGAAGAATCAATTGATCCTTTCTGTTTTGCTTTTCCATGCTCATATCTGTTATCAATCACCTTCTATCTTTTATGTCAACAAGGAAAAAGATAAAGGAGAAAAGAAACATCTTCCATCAAATAAAGCCTCCCATTTCTTCTTCTTCTTCTTCCCCACTCTACCACCTCTGCTTATTTATTTATAACTGCATCTTCCTTTGGAAAAACTCATTATAGGTGCAAGGATGAAGGTGAATTCAGATCAAAGCTGCCTTGAGGCCTCATTCCCAGCATTCTTTCCTCCTCTTTCTTTCTTGCTTCAAGTTCTTTTCAAATAATTTCTTTGCACAGCTGACAATGGACAAAGTGACATATCCTTAGTATCCTGAAAACTCAAAACATTTGGAAGAAAAGAAAGTTTCTTTTTTTTCAGGTTATATACCAGTTATTATATGATATTTTTGCTTAGCTAATTGCTTCTGAAATGTTAATGAGAAAATACTAATAAGAAAGCTCTTAGCTCTCTTATAACTAACTATACATGTATAATTTATGTATAGATATACATGAATGGAAAAACATTTTTAAAATGATTGTATTTTTTAAAAAATTACAAATGGTAGCAAACACAAATCAACAATTTGTTGTGTGCTTTTCATACTGTATGAATGTAGTCAAGAAATTTTGCCAAGTCACTGGATAGTTTCTCCAAAGAAAATCAAACATATGAAATATATAATAGTCAAAAACATAATATATGCAATTGTACACGGAG
>JAOYMU010000274.1:22042826-22053057 GCA_025802295.1 Psammodynastes pulverulentus
ACTTTTGGCAGTGTGGGCAGGTGCCAAGTCCTGCTGGAAAATGAAGTCAGCATCCCCATAAAGCTCGTCTGCGGAAGAAAGCATGTAGTGCTCCAAAATCTCCTGGTAGATGGCTGCGTTAACCCTGGACTTAATGAAGCACAGTGGACCAACACCAGCAGATGACATGACTCCCCAAATCAACACAGACTGTGGAAACTTCACACTGGACTTCAAGCATCTTGTAGTGTGTGTCTCTCTATTCTTCCTCCAGACTCTGGGTCCTTGGTTTCCAAATGAAATACAAAAGTTGCTCTCATCAGAAAAGAGGACTTTGGACCACTGAGCAACAGACCAGTTCTGTTTTGCTTTAGTCCAGGTAAGACGCTTCTGATGTTGTTTGCTGTTCAGGAGCAGCTTGATAAGAGGAATATGACATTTGAAGCCCATGTCCAGGATCCGTCTGTGTGTGGTAGCTCTTGATGCACTGACTCCAGCCTCAGTCCATTCCTTGTGAAAGTCCCCAACACTTTTGAATGACCTTTTCCTGACAATCCTCTCCAGGCTGCGGTCATCCCTGCTGCTTGTGTACCTTTTTCTTCCACACTTTTTCCTTCCACATAACTTTCTCTTAATGTGCTTTGAAACAGCACTTTGGGAACATCCAACTTCTTTTGCAATTACCTTTTGAGGCTTTCCCTCCTTATGGAGGGTGTCCATGAGGATCTTCTGCACAACTGTCAGGTCAGCAGTCTTTCCCATGGTTGTGATTCCTACTGAAGCAGACTGAGATACCATTTAAAGCAGGGATGTCCAAACTTGCAGGCTAATTCTGCCGACTGCCAATAATTTGATTCTCACCGGCTCAAGGTTGACTCAGCCTTCTATCCTTCCAAAGTCAGTAAAATGAGGAGCCAGGTTGTTAAGGGCAATATGCTGACTCTGTAGAGTGCTGAGAGAGGGCTGTAAAGCACTATGAAACAATATATAAGACTGCTATTGGTATTGCTATTGAGTATTAATGTTAATATTTTTAGTTTCTGGAATGCATAAACCTCTTTAATTATATATGGTGCAAATTCCCAACAGAACAGTGCCGGGATCAGTTCATAACATTCTTCTGACCACAAAATGATGATCAGGAGATCCTCAAAAGTAAATGATAACATATACAGTGATTCTCCTCCAATGCATTATATGAAACAAGAGAATGGGATCAAATTGTGTGTCCTTAATGGCTCTAACATCAGTAATATTAAACTTTCCATTAAAGATGGGTCTTTTCATTACTTATAAAGTTGACATAAAAATGTATCCACAATTTACAACACTACACTTGCTTTAAAAGAGTCAAATATTGATATTGTGTAATGTACAACCCCCAAATATAATTTAGTGGCCTCTGTATTTGTTGATTTGTATAGTTCTTGCTGCAGACTCACAAAAACATCTCTAAGATCTCTTGATTGATTAAGATCCCTTTCGGGCCATATATTACAAAAGACATCTTCACAAGCAAATGCCTCAGCAAGACAAACAGAGAAGTAAAGATAGCTCGTGATAAGAAATGTGGAGGCTCAAATCTCATTTTGCTATAAGGGAATTTACTGTTTCTGTTTCCCATGTTTGAAATGAGAACGGCAGTACTGACCTTTCTGTCTCAAAGTGAGATTAGCTCATTTATTCTCAACATTTCTAGAACGAATGGGCTAATCTCATTGTAAGACACTCACAATTATTGAGATGAATTGCACAGAAGTACCCTGTAGTATCATACAGAGGTGTGCTTATTCAGACCCTAAATTAGGTGTAACTTGAAATGTAGGTTTTCTTCAGGCTACTTCAAATAAGGAGCCTCACCATAATCTCTAATGGGTGCATCAGCAGACAAAGTATACAGACCAAATTCCATAATGCATTTTGACTTTAAAGCGTGAAGATCATTGGTCCCCTAGATCATACCACTTAAGTTCTACTAGAAAATCTTAGTTTGTCTGTTAACTCTCTTCAACTAATACACTTATAAGGATAATGTATAAACATAATAATGGTGACATTTGTTTCTTCTATTTCTACTATAGGGTTCCCTTCATTTATCTATAGGTCTTAGCCAGCTGTCCTATAGAGCAGGGCTCCCCAAACCCCAGTCCGTGGCCCAGAACTGGTCCGTGCATGCCAGAAACCAGGCTGTGCAAACAAGCAAAGTTCCATCCATGGGATACAGGCAGCATACAAAACCACAAGCTCTCCAGTCCACAGAAAAACCTCTGTCCACAGAACTGGTCTTTAGTGCTCAAAAGATTGGGGACCGCTGCTATAGAGGATCAAGAAATAGATACTTATGAAATTCATCAACTTAAAGTTGATGGACAAGAGCAAAATGAAGATTACCCTTCTGCCATTCAGTGCTTTCAACGAAGTATTACAAATAAAGTAACATTCCTTCTTTTCCTCAAACTAATTGGCAAGCATACTAATAAACAAATAGAAAATTGCAATATAAGCAAGCAAAGCTTAGTTATAATGAATTCTGTTGGGACTATGATTTTCAAGGGAGATGGGAAGGATAAGATGAGGAAATGAATAAGAATAGAAGCTTAAATAAAACAGAATTTACATATTAAATATAGAAATAAAGAGGTTACTGTTGGAAAAACTAGCAATTTTCACTATATTTTATGTCTATAAATGAAAAGAAAGAAAAGAACTGAAATTACTTTTGGGTCTCAGTTCCATTGATTATGACTCTAGGTTTGGGAATATATTCTATTTTAGTAGCAATGGAAAATGATGTTCCATCTGGAAATTGATAAAAAAAAATTAATGTCCTAAGTTTTCCACAATTATGACTACATAGAACATCAGGTTTTACTAGGTAACCTATGGAATTGTTCTGAGTTTTCTCATTTAAACAGGAGAAGCGGAATATCATAAATTAT
This sequence comes from Psammodynastes pulverulentus, assembly GCA_025802295.1. Taxonomy (NCBI): domain Eukaryota; kingdom Metazoa; phylum Chordata; class Lepidosauria; order Squamata; family Psammodynastidae; genus Psammodynastes; species Psammodynastes pulverulentus. Next base: position 22,045,745 of record JAOYMU010000274.1, read on the forward strand.
ATATGTATTTCAACCCTATGTTTACTGTTCAGATAACAGCCTGAAAACTTTTTAGGATTATAATTTAGTTTATGAGTTCTGACCCAAGAAGTTTTTAAAGTCAAGTGCTCTTCTTAGGAACTTTGTACCTAAACATATTAGGAAACCAGTGTTTTTCAGCTTCAAGGAAAATATTATTTCCGGAGTAGATGATTTTCTACTGGCCTATATGCTAAGAATTTTCAGAGGCACCATTTTGGAGGATTCTTAATGCTGGCCCAAAAATGATCAAGTAGGAATGGCCCTAGTTCTTTTGTCCATTTCTCTGCTACTCTTCTTCCATCTGAGGTTGTCTGGAGATGTTTTGTTTTCTTTCTTTCACTTTGGGGTTATAATCAGTGGTGGGATTCAATTTTTTTTACTACCGGTTCTGTGGCCATGGCTTGGTGGGTGTAGCAGGAGAAGGATGCTATAAAATCTCCATTCCCACCTCACTCCAGGGGAAGGATACTGCAAAATCCCATTCCCTCCACTAACTTGTATTCCAGCTTTGTTCTCCTGTGCAGGGCAACAAAAGAAGACCCAGCTGACCAGCTGGGACTCAAAAGGCAGAGAATAGATGGGGGTGGGGCCAGTCAGAGGTGGTATTTGCCGGTTCTCCGAATACTCAAAATTTCCGCTACCAGTTCTCCAGAACTGGACAGAACCTGCTGAGTGCCACCTTTGGTTATAATGTGCTAGTCAAATCATGGAGATTATGTCAGGTACAATCAATTCACCCGCACATGCAAAGTTCAAGATATTATATGTTGTTTATAATACAGGAACCTTCCTAGTCAGTCAGTCTACTCCTGGGAATAATTAGATAAGGCTCCAAGAAACTTTTGTGATTACCAGATCTTTGTCTTTCAATCATGCCTATATGGGTTGCTCACCACAAATCCCAATATTTTTGTTTGAAGAAAACTGAACCAAAATAGTTGAATAGCTGGGCTTTTTCTTGGTTAAGATCAATAACCTTCATAGAATCAACATAATTTGTGCTTCTATTAAATTGATTTAGAGAAAAATCAAAGGAAGGAATGAAAATAAGAAGTGGGGCTTAATTTAGTTTTAGGTGAAGAAGAGACATTGACTCAAGGTGGAACTTATATTATGCATGTGTTATGAGGTATTAAATTAACATATCTTATAAAGAAATTGTGGAGGTGGCAGGCAATATGGGTGAGAGATACTACTATTCAGGTTAGATTATATTGGTCTACATAGACAAATAGTCTGATTTGACATACAGTACCATTTGAGATTGGTTTGTAACTAATGATTTTGTTGGTAGTTTCTGAGATTCCCAGTATCATGTATGCTATATTTCATTGGGAATGACTTCAGGAGTACATTAGTGCAATAGTAGTCAACAGCTACTCATGAACATTTAACTCTGTCCAAGCCCATTCTTTTTCATTGCTGAGTTACAACCCTTGTGCACAAACACGTCCTGTCTCTTGTTATTCTTCCTGTCTCTTTCTGCATCTCTAAACACAGGGCCTTTGAGCTCTGCCCTCTCCATATAAACTGTGTTTTCCTATTTAATGACATAAACTAATGTGTGTTAACAGATGTCTGAGAGAAAATTAGCTGCAATGTCTGGATCATTTAGAGTTGAGTTGCTGTTCAGAAACACTTTCATAACAGGCTGCAGGTTTGAGAGAGTGCATTTCTTCCTTATGAAGGTGAAATTGCACATGTCCAGTTTGAGCCTGCAGCCTCCTATGAATTCCTATTTCAAACTATCTTGCTCTTGATTTTAATGCATCCTGATTTCTCTACCAGATGGTGAACCTCAGCAACAGTCATGTCATAACAAAGCAAGACAAACTTGAAGGCACACATTTTTTCTTTTATGCAGAATCTAACGCTTATGGCATGTTGGGGTGGAAGAATTTTTCAGTTTTTTAAGTGCAGCTGTGGTAAGATGTGAATTTGATTAGAGAAGCACTGAGGAGAAGAGTATCTAGAGACTGGTGGCACAGTGGTTAGAATGCAGTATTGCAGGCTAATTCTGTCGCCTGCCAACAGTTCGATTCTCACCGGCTCAAAGTTGACTCAGCCTTCCATCCTTCCAAGATCAGTAAAATGAAAACCCAGATTGTTGGGGCAATATGCAAACTCTGTAAACTGTTTAGTGAGGGCTGTAAAGCACTGTGAAACAGTATATAACAGTGCTATTGCTATTGCTAAGTGCTATCTTTTCCATTCTAAAACTACCCCTCTTTCTAATACTCATCCGTAGCAATAGTAATAGTATGGTTTCAAAGGAGCTTCAGGAAAGCTGCAAAATTATATTTATTTCTTTTGAAGAATATCTTTTCTGTTTTCTTTTAACATTTTAAAATATATTTTTACTTTAAATATTCTAATAATTCCTAGTTATTTCATTTTTTTTCTTTTTTGTACACTGCAGTTTTTATCTTTATATTGTTAAAATAGCATGACCATGTACATGCAGCAAAAGTTAAATAATACCATGAAGGATTTTAGGTTTAATGGACAAAGAACTTGGAAAAAAATCTGGAATTTTACTGTTATATATGTTGACTGCACCGTGCATTATGTATAAAAATGGAAACAATACTTTAATTCCCACAATGGATGAATGGCTGGAAAAATTGCAGCTCTCCGAGATGGCTAAATTAACTGCTTTAATCAAAGCAAAGAGCTAGAAACTGTGTTTCTAATAGGAAAACCATTTCTGGAATTTTTGCTTGAGATGGAAAAAAATGAAATGTTGACTTTGGTTTTGCTGATTAGACATGTTTATTGTTGTAGAAATGGCTAATACATATTAAGTATGTAAAAGTAAAAAGCTGAAGCTGCAATAAGATTGTTATTCTTCACTGCTAAAAAGAATAAATGCTTTTTTTCTCCCCCCCTCCTTCTACACTTCTTTCTTTGTCCCTTTCCCTTCCTATTTTCCTGCTATTTTCATTTTTGACTTGTATGTTACATTTGGATAAGTTAAATAAGATTATTAAAAAGAGAGCACCATGAAGGATAGCCATGAACGGTCAAGTACAACCAACCTGGCCCCAGATCATTAAATTTGGAGGCACCCAGGAACAGAAATCAGGGGGATTCCAGAACCAGCCTGAGACTTAGTCAAGCAATGTGAGAAGGGATTCAACTAGACAGTAAAGAGGATGGTATGTTCACATATTTCTCAGATGTAACCTAATCTATGGATATTTATATTTAGCTATGCCAGAAGCAAAATCTATAGTTAAGAATAGAATCTGTGATCAGAAGTTCTTTAAAGATCAACTCCATCCCTGACAACGAGACTGATAAAGGACCTAAATAGGAAAACTAATCTCAGAGAGGATGAAAAAAAAATCATATTTGCTAATCCAGATCTTGATAATACCAGGTTTCCCGAAAATAACACCTATCCCAAAAATAAGCCCTAGCTTGATTTTTATGTATGTGCCTACTATAAGCTCTACCCTAAAATAAGCCCTAGTTAAGATCCCACCCACTCTGTCCCACAAGGTGGTGAGGCACATGCATAAAAAGCTAGAGTAGAGAGGTGCTGCCCCATGTGCTCCTCACCTGCTTACCTTAGGATCACTGCAGCCAGGCCTCCTATACCCCGACACCTATGATGTCACTGCCCAACTTTTTCTGTGGTTTGCTTGTGGCCGCTCATAACCTGATGCCACATAGCGCGTCACACTGGTGTTGCCGCTCACGGCAGGAGTCTACATGGCTTTTGCACCAGTGCAACTACTTGTGGCAGGATGCCATCTGGCATTTAATGCCAGTGCCACCACTCACACAGAAGTCTGACAGCAGCACAACAGGTGTTGGGGTGTGGGATACCTGGCTGTGGTGGTCATAAAGTAAGCGGGTAAGACATTCACCAAAAATAGGACCTGATGCTTATTTTGGGAAAATACGGTACATGCCAGACAAGTAAATCAGATTTCTTACCAACTAGATTTAGGTATAAATAAACTAAACCTGAATTGGAGACCAGCACACATTTATCTGGTTATCTTTGTCTGTTAAGAGCGAACTTAATGCCTCCTTACATAACTTCTTCAAACCATCACAACTGTAATATTCCTACCAAGCCATCTGATGTATCCAAATCCCTAGTCAATTTAACATGCATATAAACTTTGTGAAATCATGTTCACACACCTTATCCTCACACCAACAACATAAAACATAAACCAAACCAAACAATTGATAGAGGCCTCTTATACTTTCAAACATATATAAAGGCTTCCAATACCTGGAATAAATACATTGTTAAAGATAACTTCCAGTAATGGTAGTAACTATGGATCCTTTCCCCTTTCCTGTCTCCTTCCTACATAGGCAGACAGCTACAGGCTATCTTATCTCCCACCTGAACTAGTCTTCTGGTCTGACCCTAAGATTGACATTTACTATCTACTGGGACAACCAAAGGAACAAAAATCTACACCCCAGTTGTCTTTTTCATTTCCACAATGTTAATTGTCCTTAGATAAATACTATACTTAAATTGACTGTTCAAGATTTATATCTTAATCCCAGTTTCTGTAAAAAATAATTTCATAAATTCATGCATATATTATCAAAAGTGCAAACGTCCTTGTAATTTTGAATATATGTACAAGCTTATTTCAAATACAGAAATTGAATTTATTAATTGTAGAATTTTTACTGATACAGAAATTTAACTCATTAGCTCATGGTCTATATGATGTTTGGATTTCTGCTTGAAGCAGTGAATTGGAAAAGGACCAGGGATTATTGTAGATAGCATCCTCCACAGGAATTCAAAGTTTAATGATGTGGCAAACAGGGCTAATATAAACACTGTGTGTATATAAAAAGGATATCAAGCAGAATTTATATTGCTTCAATACATAGCAGTGTGAGCCCAGCGCTCAAAATTGTGTTCAGCCCCAGTAGTTATGCATTTTAAAAGAGGACAAAAGCGTATCAGAAAAAATACATGGCCAGATCAAAAAATTCTTAGGATGTAAAATCCAAGGGTAAGATTCAAGCCACTTTAACAGTATATACATAAATACAAAAATGTACTGAAGAGCAGTGAATTGTAAATAGAGGAATCACACAAGAGCGGTTGTGAGAAAGAGGGCACATTTCGTAGCAACAATTATAGAACTAGAATGCATTATTTCAAAATCCTTCAAACAGTGCTAAAAATTAGTCAGTATGAGCCAAACGTAGCTTTTGGTAGCTAAGACCTATATAACTTATGCAGTCCATGCAGATGAAAAAATGAGGGCCAAAGCTTATTTAGATATATATGCCAGGAGAAAAATGGCAGTAGATATAAGCCAAGTGTGTTTTCCATCGAAGGCAAAATTTGTTTTGTTATTATCCATCAGAATGATTCCGGAATGTTTCTGAGAAACCTGGAAACAAAATTATTCCTTTTTAGTGTGGAAAAATTAAAATCAGTATGGGTTGTTGATCACACACAAAGAAAGCTAACTCACTTATACGTCACATATTTGTCATTGGGAGGAGATGGCAATTGGTTCACAATTCCTGAAGTTACTTCAGAATCAGAATAGAACTGAAAGGGACCTTGGAGGTTTTCTAATCCAGATATCTAACACTTAAAGTCTCTGCAGTACAGTACAATACAATCTATCACGAGTAACTAAGAATTTAACACCTGTTCCAGTTCACCGCCAAGCACTGGGAATATCAATCTTCTCTAGTGAAGGCCAACTTAAATAATTACTGTAGATTGTATTCAATTTCTTTATCTCCTTGAAGTTCTATAGCTCTCATTTCATCTTCCCTAATCAATTTTTATTGTTGATGCATTTAAATAATGTTTCATTATTTATTTTGATATATAAGGGATTCTCAAGATGCTCCTCACAATCCTTGCATTAAATAAATATTGCATTTTTGGGATTGTGCTTTTTTTTTGTTCTTCCAGTTTCATGAAGGAAGGTTGCTTAGCTGCAAGTCATAGAACTTGAGCAATACAATATAATTAAGTTTCTCGTGAAAATAGAGCTTGAGCTGGGTAATTTAGGCTACCATATCTAGAGTGAAAACATCTACATGATCATTACATGTCAGTGAAGACTTAATTTGGCATATCTTAACTGCCATCTAATGATCAAATAGATCTTTGCAGCCTTGATATGGCAGATCTACTTAATTTCTATGGTTATTTTAGAAACTTTAGCACCAAGCAGCTTGGAACATTACATGCATATATTTCTTAATTTTTATTCAGTAGTGATATGGCAATTGAACCTCACATTGTTCTTAAGACTCTTGATCTTTAAATTATCTACATAATTGTATTTCATACTCATACCCAGGAGGGAGCTGCTACCAGTTTGCACCGGTTCAGGCAAACCGATTGTTAATTTTATGGCCAGTTCAGCAAACCAGCAAATCCCACCCCTGACTGGCCCCACCAACACTGCCCTGCCCCTCCCAGGAGTCCCCACATGGCACATTTTGGATTGCAGGCAAATGTGGCGTTTCGGGGATGGCAAAAAATGGGCGTCCTGGGAGTTCCGGAAGGCTCTGGATCCCAGGGAGGCTGTTTTTGCCTTCCTGGAGGCTCGAGGAAAGCCTCCGGAGCCCGAGGAGGGTGAAAACACCCCCCAAGGCCCATTTTCACTCCCAGGCTAGGGTGGTTCAGGAGGCCGACTAGGTCACACCCACCATGGCCACACCCACCTAGCAACCAGGCAGAGAACCCGGTTGCTAAATTTTTAGAAGCCCACTCCTGCTCATACCTTAGCAGATGATCTTTTTCCTTATTCATAAGCTCAATCATCCTGCCATTGCTCTCTCCTATCTTGGCAGTGAAGAAAATAGCTATTAGAAATAGATAATAGTCACAAACATAGAGTGTATGCATGTGTTGCAGTTTTATTTAGTCATTGAAACAAAATAATTCAAACAGAGTTTGATAATTAAAAGAAAAAAATACAATTCCTTTTTAGACTACACACATTTTGATGTGGGTAGCCACTACTTTAATTATATAAATACATACTATCCATTTGAGCAGTATGGAGTTTAAAACTATTATATTTGCAATTTGTAAAAGCACTTCAGCTTTTTATTTGGCCAAAATATTTCAAGGTATTTCCTTATAAACAATCCTTTCTGATAAATTGTGTGTACATGTTTCTTCAAATATTAGCAGCAGTATACAGTTGCAGTATACATTCAAGCAGCAAGATCTTGTTATTTTTGACTTCCCAAGGATTTCTGATTAGGGATTAAATGCTGGGTTCTGTGGATTTGTGATGTAGACAGACACTTATTTTATT
>JAOYMU010000274.1:22075961-22087250 GCA_025802295.1 Psammodynastes pulverulentus
GTAAAGATAATTGAAAATTCAACATATTTTGTGATATATTTGTATATTTGTGACCAATAAAAACTTTTTATTATATAAAAAAAGAGTTTATGTCTTTGTCCTTAAAAAAGGACAAAATTCAAATAAAATTAAGTAATCATGAATGAATACAGTTCTTAACTCTCCAAAGCAAGGTACTATATTTTCAAAAAGGATACATTTTCAGAATTGTGAAATTATATGTTGTTGAAATGTGACTGGTTACATATCTGAATTTCTACTCTCCTTGTTCATTTACTCCCTCTCTTTTTGAGAATATGTTTGTGTGCCTTTGTGTGCATCTGCACATGCACATGCATGTATGTGTGCGTGCTCATGCATGTACTATACACACATATATATTTGTGCCTTTTTAATGTAAAGAAAGCAATTAACAAGTGCAATAATAATGATAGCACAAAAAAGATAAGCCCCCCAAAAATTAAAGTCTAGAGAAAAATAAAAAAGAGGAAGAAAAAAAGTTAATACATTTTATAACAACCTCAAGTCTTAAACATCAAATTAAGCCTTGACTACCAAGAATCATATTGATTTCTATGACTTGGAGAAAAGTAAATTTGTATGCAGAAAATTCAAGCATGTCTTCCATGCAGGATTTTAAGTACATTAGAGTCTTTTCACTGGATTACAACAATCCTAGCTGTTGTCCACACATAATAAATCCTTTCATAGGTTCCAATCTTTTGGAATATATTGTAACATCACATATTCATATTTTTGACTCTTATTTATTTTTTAAATATCCTACTTGCAGTCCTGTGAATATTGAACAAAGAAACGGCACTGTTGCCCAAATTAAACATATGGATCAGAGTTCCCACTTTCATATTGTACTTACACCATATAGAAGTTGAAACACAGCCATAGTTATGATACTTCCTTTGACATGCCCTATATACTAAAAATAAATAAATAAATAAAAGAAATTTTTTTTTTGAATTAAACTCATCTTAAATTGGTATAGTATTAATCTAATGTTGTTTATACACTAATTACCGTATTTTTCTGACTATAAGACGCACCGGAGTATAAGACGCACCTAACTTTTAGGTGAGGAAAACAAGAAAAAAATCTTACTTCAGCTTCTGCCTCCCATCAATTTGCCTCTGTGCAGCAAGATAGTTTCAGTTTCACTTTCCCAGCACATGGGAATTAGCTAATTAGCACATGGTTCGGCTGTTTCAGGCTACAGTTTGAAACAGCTGATGGTTGGAGCCCAATCCAAAGGACCATCAGCTGCTTATGCTAATTGGGCTGTGCTGAAGCTGCAACAGGCTTTTTGCTGCTTGCTGCAAAGAGGTAAATTACTGGTGGGCGGGGCTTCTGCAACATTCGGTGTATAAGACACACCCAAATTTTCACCCACTTTTGGGGGTGGAAAAAGTGCGTCTTATACTCCAAAAAGTACGGTAGGTAAATTAAGATATTTGAAATAACAAAGTTTCTTACTTCTATCCCTTATAACTTAGACTTATATACCGCTTATATACTGCTTCACAGTGCTTTACAATCCTCTCTAAGTAGTTTACAGAGTCAGCCTATTTCCCCCAACAATCTTTTATCCAACCTTGGAAAGATGGAAGGCTGAATCAACCTTCAGCTGATGAGAATAGAATTGCCAAACTGCTGGCAGCCAGCAGTCAGCAGAAGTAGCCTGCAGTACTGAACAACCACAGCTCTGCGATATTAGTGTTCAAGAAACTTCAGATTCAACTAAAACATCAAGCTCGTAATGTATAGTCATGAGGTATTCTAAATACATATAGTGTCATTCTTAACAAATTGGCCCTGCAAAACATGAAATGTTTTGAAAAAAATTAATAAGCTGGTGTAAAATATTAATATATGCTTTAGCTATGAAGTTCAGAAAATTATTTTCTAGAATTACTAGTTCATTGCATTGTATTGTCAACTTCTAGAGTTTAAATCACATTTAGCTCTTCTTAGCAAATTAGAATAACACTATAGTAAAGATTTTAGATTAAAAATAAATATGATATTCTAAATTGTTTTTCTCCTAAAGGGGATCTTTAAATTTAAATTTTAGATTTTTTTAGGTCATTTAATACTGTAACAGTTTTTAACAAAAGCAAAATGTTCTTTCAAGCAACCGGGTCTCATGATTTTTAAGTTTTTCATTATTCACTCAATATTATTGCTAGATTCTCCAACATATATTTCATTTTTCAAGATCCACTGCAGTGTTATCAATTAGTAATAGTGTTATGTTTATATTATACTATTTGTATTCCAAAAACTATTTATTTTCTATCCTACTGACTTTCACCTTTAATTAATTTTCTAAAAAACAACAACCAATGTCTTGATTACAATGCTTATTTCTAATTTGTTACATCTTTATAGTCCTAAGAAATCAACTGTAACACTGGATCCTATGTATGGTTTGAATAAGAAGTTCCAAATAAAAGAATATAGAATAATTTCATAGGTACATGACTTAATAGTATTCTGTGTATCTTCATGGTATGAGCAACTGAAATGCATATGCAAATAGGAGCAGGTTACATAATGTGGATTTTATTATAAACAGAGTAGGTTTAGAAGCTGTGACCATGCCAACATTAACTTAACTGGATTTATAATAGTTGTCATTTTAGTTATTTTGTTTCAGAGAGCGCTTATGAAATTTGGACATAAATACACATTATTAAAGTAAGTCTTGCAAAATTACAGTTCCTGCTTTGCAGGCACTTGATACTTCGGAACTACTTATTGTAAAGAAGTTGTCATGTATTTGAATTATGCTTTCAATTCTTTTTGGGGTCATTTGTTTAGTTTGTTTACTCAAATATTCAAAACTTTGACATTTAATTTATTATCTGGTATTAAATATTATCAGGATGTAATCAGGTGAAACATGAATGATGGATATGATATGATAAACATGTGTGTGTGACAGAGAGAGAGAGAGAGAAAGAGAGGGAGAAAGAGAGACAGGAGAAGGGAGAGGGAGGAAGGGAGGGAGGGGGGAGAGAGAGGTTGATTTTCTTTTCTTGGTTTTTTTTTTTTTTGTCCTGAAAGTTCATCTGAACTTGTGGCAGTAAGCTATTTTGCTGCCTAAAGGAAAGCACAAAGAAATGTCCTGCATAGTTACACTACCTAAGGACAGAAGACAAATTTATGAGGCACAGGGCATGTTCTGTGATACACATGTTCTGTTCTACAACAGAGAGAAATGGCTGCAGGAGATTCCAAAGGAATACCAGGGGAATATTGCTATTTCCTGTGTATAAAACCTAAATAATACTTTAGTCCTTATGCCTGAGCACCAGCTTTTACTTTTCTTTTTCAATTTCTAAATGTGTTCTTCCACTGTTGTTCTTTTTCATCAGAGAAATTCACCGGGCGTACACAAGAAAACTTTTGCTTGGATTTCTCAATTTCTAAGATTTTCTTTAACAAGACTGATACTGAAGCTGATTTGAATATGGATTTAAAAAGGATATAGTACAAAAATGATATGGATAAAATATATTCGATAAAGTCAAAGCAAATTATTGGTTTTAGTTTTAGGGAGTCTCATTAATCAGTTCTTCTTTATTGAAAAAAGATATCATTCTGATATTGTTTTCACGTTCCCCTACATCCTAAAATGGTTTGATTGATTGATTTTGACTTCCTATTTTTAACTTTCTCTTATAGATAAAGTTCAACATTGCTTAGCATAATGGATAATAGATAAACACCAGTTATGAGTGCATTCAACAAACCTAATTAAAAATATATGGCTTAACACAGATATAAAATTAATCATTGATTGAGTACTGCCTAACCCTAATATGAAATTCACATTTATTAATTTAGCTGTTATTGATACATTGATATTGGATAACTTTGCTTTCATGCTTGTTGTCAAATAAGAAATTGGTCTGCATTATCAATTTTAATCTTAAACAACTTCTATAGTGGTAAAGATAATTGATTGACCTTTTAGACCTCACAGTTTTAAGTCACTTCAAAAATATTTAATATGTGAGGTTAACATCATATACCAACAACCCTTGGGTATTGCTCCCAGATGCATCTAAGTGAGAGATTTCTGGAATACCAAATGCAGCTGTAGATTGAAAAAATAGTTCATCCCTGTTCTGCAGAATTTTTTTTTATTTGCTTTTGCAACAGAATCCTGGGATACAATTCCAGATCGCAGCAAACTTTTCTATAATGATTGAATATTTTTACCAACATTAATACTTGAAATAAAAATTCAGAATCTGTAACATACATGCATAACATAACATAAATAAACTTTTAAAAACAGTTTACTTTTTTGGATTAAGCTGTATCACATGGATTTGGATTTTTATTAGATCAATGTTTTGATCAATTCAAATTCAAACAGTACTAGTGGATTCTGATATCGTGTATTACATTTAGAATGATTTTAGTCTTTGCTTAAATTTAATTTAATTTAAATTTAATTCTAACTTGATGAATCATATTTACTAAGATAAAAAAGGATGTTCAAAAATACTAAGGGTTTGTAGATCAATTTTGTTGTATTATAAGCAAGTTCATTTCTGTCCTCTTACTATGTACCGTATATGTATGTGTGTATAGACTACCAAAATTATTTTGCTGTATATTACATAAGTATTTCAAAAGTTCAATGTTATTAAAATGGAAAAGACAGGGTTTTCACTGCCTCTGTGTATAGATGCAATATTTTTTTCAAATAATTTGAAAACCTATGTTTATTATAAATAAATTATTTAAACATATCTATCATATACTCTTATGAAATAATATCTACTTGGCAGACAATTCATTGATTTAAAGAAAGGTTAGGCAATGTGCAATCCTTCATATGTGGCTGAACTGTAGCTCCTATCAACACTAGGGATAATGGATTTTGAATTTAGTGATATCTGAAGAGCTAGTGCTACTAGTTAAGTAAGTTTTCCTTACCTAACTCATCTAAAGCCTTCAGTAACTTGTTAAACCATATGCCAATTCAAATACTGATATATTGCTTACTTCATGTTTAATTATAATGCATTTAAACCACTCTAATGATAAAATGGAAGATGACTAGGTAGCCACCACCCTTAGCATGCTGGTTTCAAAGGGAAATATATGGGCTTTTAAGAGCCCAAACATCTCGATCTCTCTCTCTCTGTTCTGTGCTCAGTGATGTGTTTGGCTACACTGTGATCAGAAAGCAATACATGAGATAGTGGTCACATCTCTGTTCCTATTAACTCAGGAACCAAATATTGTTCAATTCATGCTGTTGCTTTCAGTGAGCATAGCTGGCCCGGAATATAAGAACTAGCAGTGTTGGATAAAAGACATAAACAGGACTCTGGACAGCTCCAAGTGGAAGTGAGGCAACCATCTCACCCACAGGCAAAACTCCAATGTAACTTCACTTATGTTGAACTTCACTAATATTTAAAAATGCTGTAATTCAGATGCTTTATACATTTGAAATATTTATGGTATTTGCAACATATGCAGCCATATCACCCAGTTTCTCAGATTCCAGATTCTCAATTTCTCAGATTCAGACAATCTGATTAAGGAAAATTTCCCAAAAATCCCCAATCTGATATAATCAAAACATGGTTATCTCTTGACAGATTCTAATTTACAGTTAATGGGCATATGATCCAGTGTTTCCAACCCTTTTGTTGGATATGATGTCAACTTAAGGTAATATTACCGATGTATAATGTTATTACTAACAGCTGCCTGGATTGTTTCTTTTTTGACAAAATTGACAAAGGTTGATCTACTACCTGCATATGCAGTTGTTTTGCATCTTGGCTTAGGTTTGTTGTCCCTTTCTTAGCAATAGGATTGCAACTGGGGAGTCCTCATGAATCCAAATAACTTCAGTAGCATGGAAGAACTTTTACTGTTTCGCCTGATAAATCAGTTGTGATAAATCTTCATCTACTTGGAGGAGAAAGACCATGTCTTTATGGTTCATAAAGTGGTACTTTTATTTCAATTATTGTTAATGGGGCAGAACTTGAAGGCAGTCTATAAACTGCAACTGATTTAGAATGTGGCAGTATGCATGGTGAATGGTTTCTCCATGTTTTTCTCAACAGGTTTACATATTATCAGTTACTTTTTGAACTTACTTTGAGTATCTCTCATAGTTTGTGTTGTGAATAGCAAGTCAGTATTCATAATACTTCTGCCAGTCTTCCTGGATATCTAAATTCCATTCAGCGGGAGAGATGCTTTTTCTAAGATACATGCAAAACACAGATTTTTCCACACTCTTCTTCATTACTGTATTTAAGAGATTTGAATCCTTTGAAGACAAAACTAGAACTTCAGGGACATTAAGATATAAATTGCAGTGTCTGAGCTGGGGGATATACCATCATCCCACAACTCTGATAAATGACCTCAGAAGCTGGAGGACGTCCAGGAACAAAGAAATTTGCTTTGGAATTCAGGTTCTCTCTAACGAATAGCAAAACAGTTATGTATTGTGTTAAATTTAATTTATTTATTCTATGTAGATGTTAGAAGCCATAGCTTTTTAAAAATTCTTCTCTGGGCATCTAGGACATTTGCCTAGTTTCATATGGACTTTAACAAAATTTATCTTTAATTTCTTGGGAACTGATGTATAACTTGAGATATGTATCTTTTTCAAGTTTACTAATATTAGAGTATAAGGACTTTCAGCTTTTCACTATACAAACCAACTGTGCTGTTATAATAGTACAAACTGTGCACTGCTTAAATCCGAGCTACTTACTACTTCTACTATTCAGCCAACAACACATTATTAGGTCATCAGTGGGGTACCTTTTATGGGTTTTGTCACAAATAGCATTTCTCCATGGTCTCCATATTAAAGAGTAAACTTCCAATAGTCTTAAAGCCAGCTCCCAACTTATTACAGTTTAAGGCTTAAACCAACTGTTTAACTAGATCTCTCAATGCTACTGATTCACTTTATGTTTTTTATTTATCACATTTAATATTGCTCTGCTAAATCTTATGCACTTTCAAGTACTGTTAGCAGATTGTATGACATATAAATCTTTTAAACAGACAGATAGATGAAGTACCAGATTATTGCTTATTTTCTTTCTGCCTCTGTTGCTTTCCCATACTGTATCATACTTTTTAAATGCAAAATGCCAACTATTCTGAATATTTTGCTGGAAAATGGTTTATAAACTTCTTTAACTTTTTTTAGAAAGTCTAACATATGGCCACCATTTTCTAAATCATAATGTAGTTAAGAAAGATTTGGCATTGCTGCTCCCATCATGGCCATCTCCTACTGTTTCTGTTATTCTTATTGTTGGTCATACAGTCACCAAATGTTTAGACTGGATTTGTTATTTTTGTCCAAAAACCCAGCACCTGGGATAGGCAGATGTTGCTTAATAATATTGAAGGTATTCTCACAGGATGGAAGCTGTTCTAAGTAAAGCTGCCTTTTGTAATTATTATTATTATAGTTGGTTACGCTGTTGGCCAGATATTTTAGGCTGCACTTGGCATTTTTTCTGTCTATCAAGTCTTTTCCAAAGACCTAGGATAGGTAGGTGTTGATGTTTGATGGTTTTAAGGGTATTATTACAGGATGTAAGCTGTTCCAAGTAAAGCTGTCTTTTGCAATTGACTGGTGGGATTGCACACAAATCCCTATTATTATTGGTATTATCTTTGCTTTATTTTGCCTCTGTTGTTTTATTTCTATTTTCAAGTGTTTGCATTTTGTGATTTTCTTCAGTTCTTTCTCTTCTGTTCTGATGTCTCCAGGTACTGCAATGTCCACTATCCAGATGTATTTCTTATCAACAATTGTTAAATAAGGCAGGTGTCTGTCTATTTGAATGTTAAGGTCCCAGAGCACTTTAGCATCTTCATTTTCTATTTGTCAATTTTATGGTACAACCAGTTCTTACTTGTGGTCAGATAGCATTTCTTGTATCATTGTTGCTACTTTTTCATGCTATTGTTTGTAGTCAGTCTATGCTATCTTCTTGCAGCAACTAACTCCTGCAAGTTTCTTCAGCTTTTTTTTTACAGAGGGACCACTTGCTGTCTGTGCTGCCTTCTCAATTCTGTCTTTGCATGCATTTCTTATTACATTTTTATCTTGTTTTTATAGACATACACACATATGTATACATATATACATATGATCAATCAATAAACTTTCCGGTTTAAAGATAGGAAAAAAAACTCCTTGTTTTTCTGTCTTATTTCATCCCTACTGAAACTTTCTTGTCTAGAAAAGAAAGTTAAACTTTCTTTCTAAATTGGTAAGGTATTGAATTGATCTGGGATAATTGCTCTTTGTGAATTGCTGTAAATTTATGTTCAGAAAATAGTACAAAAGTCAAGCAGCTGCTACTACTAATGAAGAGGTTTGTGTAGGTTGTTGTAGTTTTAAAATGACGGATGAGTATTAGCATGCATCGACCCAAAAATCTTGGGTATTGTTTAGGTAGTTACCCAGTTGGATAAAAGTGGCAATATTTTTCTTCATATAGGTGTGATTAGCCATAGGGGTTTAGAGCAGGAGGAGGAAATTAGCCATATAATCCTATTTACCAGTTCAAGTCCCTCTATAAATCCCCATTCCTTTTTTATTTCACTTTAACTCAACAGTTACTAATGAGTCCAATTTGCTGCCAATTAGTTGCCCTCAGAAAAGATCACTAATTGTAGCAAACAAATGTCAGCTCCAAAGAGCTTAAGGTGTCTGTGCATGTGATGGGCAGCAAAGCCTTCTTTCCTTTCTTTTCATTTTCACCCAGAGGTAATTTAAATTTTTTTTGTATTTGATGAAAAATGTTGTTAATTAGGAGCCAGAGAAGAGGAAATTACAATTCTTAAAGCTTAATTGGGGAGCTTCTGTGGAGGCTTGTATGTCTATAACTTTTTTTTCCTAGATGGAAGTTTAATGATGTCCTCATCTCCCAAAGTTGAACATTATGAAGTATTAGCTAACTCATTTCCCTCGTTCATAAGGTGACATCCTTAGAATGTCAAAGGAATGCCAGATAATCAAAACCTCAATGTGTGCTTTAGGTACAGTAGGACAGCAGACCGTGGGAGGGTGGGGTAGGATAAAACTGGGGTATTTTCTTTTGTTTGCATTTAAAGGAATTTTTGGTGACTCGTAATGACACTAACATTGATGTTAATTGAAAATTATTGTCCTGAGTAATTCTGGAAGGTCCTTCTTACTGTATTTTAGTATGCACTAGTTCAGGGATGTCAAACTGGCAGCCCATGGGCCGGATGCGTCATGCACAGGCCACGCCCAACCTTCCCCCAGCTCCGCAAATGGGAAAAACTTCACAAAACGTCATGTAATGGCAATGTGATGTGGTGAGTTTGATACCCATGCATTTAGATACCCATGCAGTCACTATATGCATCAGTGATCAATGATCAGCAGGCAGTTGTAAACTGAAAGAATTCTGCTCTTTGTGGCTGCACTGAAAGCATGCATTTAAGAAACATTAAGAAGAATACCATACATCTTCAGCTCTCTATCACATTCCTATCTCCTTGCCTTCCTTTTTTTCTCTTTGTAAGATGTACAGTATGTTTAAATAAAGTTATCAAAGCAGAAGAGAAATGGAAGAGTAGTTTTGCATGGGTGATACGGCACTAGATGTATAAGTACAAATGGAGAAAGAAAGAGATGATCAGAGGCACCAACATTTGGCTCCAATTGACCTAATTATGAATAGTTGAGAATATTTTACATATATTAAGTCAGGAAATGATATTAGTGCCCTTATTCAGAAAAGATGTGGCCTGAATGTGTTTAAAGGTCATTTCTTCCCTCCTTTGTTCCAAGTAAACCTGGTTTTTAAAACAGAGCCTCAAACTTGCTTCCATATTGTATGCCAATTCTAGGGTCTTCCATTCCTTTTTTTTTTTTTGGTATCTTTTTTATTTTTTTACATCAGTGTGAATGGTTCATGTCCAAAAAACCAAGCCTTGGAATATTACCTGGACTATGGATGACACATAGTGTTGTTGGGAGTTTATTCAAAGCCCTGTTTTTAAAGGCTAGGTAGCCATCTTTTATTTAACATGTGTTAGTAACTCAGTTATTTAGCTACAAACAATTCATATTCTACCTTTTATCTGTTTCCCATAAGCAAAATGCCTGAGCTTCTGACATGGAGAAATGAACAGATGGTATTGTGGTGGAGAGTAGGAGAAAAAGAGAATCATTAATTCATTTCACCTTATAAGAATACATTATTTTCTTCAGTTTTTATTACACTGCATTTTATCAAATTATTATAATTTGGTATTGAGGGGATGTTATGGTACAATGTCTTAGGTTGTGTTAACACTGATATAAACCTTGAGATTTCATTGAAATACAAACTATACAGTTGTGTGCATTACAGATGGTTATTTCTGACTTATATGCAAGAAAGTATTTTGTAGACTCATAAAATTGACAAGGATAAGGCCTTCCACCCAACATTCCTGTCCTGCAAAACATTTACTGTAAAATGAAATGGATACTGGTGGTTCAATAAAATATCCACTCACTTAAGAGCAGTTCAACCCACAGCAAATTCCCTTATAATGTGAAGCCTTGAAGAGAAAATAGCGAAAGTCAGAGACTTAGTGGACAAAGAAACAAAACAATTTCCTAACAAATCCTGAAGGCTACTTAAAGCATAGCTACTGTATTAAGGGGGAAGAATTGGTGGATGCCAAACTGCTTGATTATGGTTGTACATAGACTAGAATGATGGAAGAAGTTCCCAGGCTTTTGTCCTTCTCAACATTTTTACTCTTAGCGTTGTGTTGTCATCAGTTTAAGGGCCCCATCAGGTTTTATGTGACATTTCTTTAGTTTCATTATTAATCTTTAACATGTTTTAATTTTTTTATTCATATCTGTGGGAGGGAGGTGGGTGATAACAGCAATTTCTTCCATCCTTAAAAATAGATGCATTTTTTTCCTTCATCAGCAGAGGGTGAAATGATTTTTTTTTTCAGTATTTCAGCACCCTCTACTGCTAGAGGGCAAATATTGCACCTTTTTTCTTCATTTTAAGGGATGCAAAAGCACTGGAAATCAGAGTAGGTGTGTGTTGCAAACATTTTTAAAAAAATACTAAATGTCTATTTTCACAATTGTATTCCTTGATCCCAATTCCATTTTCTTTCCAAAAATTTTAGTCCTACCAGTTCTGGAAGGCTCTAAGAGGAAGGAAGGAAGGAAGGAAGGAAGGAAGGAAGGAAGGAAGGAAGGAA
>JAOYMU010000274.1:22103836-22120652 GCA_025802295.1 Psammodynastes pulverulentus
TATTTTTTACCTGTGGTAAAAATTGTATTATTTTTGATGATGGTGGGTGGTTGGTGGGAGGGAGGGAAGGAAGGACGGATTCTATCAATGTCTTATTTTTTTCGTTCAGCATTTCATACACTCGATCTTATTTTTAGAATTAGGGGACTCTTCTTAATTACATAACAGTTGGGAACTCTCAGGGCTATATGTAAAGAATTAATATTAAATGATGCTTTTATAATCCTATTTACCTGAAATGGAGATAGAAGGAAGTAAAAGCACATTTCTACACAAAAGTGAACTTTGTATTTTTTCTCCCTTATGTTCTTTTCCATGATGTATAAAAAAAAAAACCCTTTCAACATAAACATATTTATATGGAGCTCAGGGTTGAACTAGTCGGCTGAGTAAACATCTGCAAGCAAAGAACCAAGCTCAGATACCAAGGACTCTTGATATTTCTAGTTTTTGAAGCATTACTTCCCAAATATCTACCTTACTTGCAGCAAGCTTGTTTTCTTTTCTGATTGTGAAATTATCACTGTCAACCACGACACAAGAGCCTGAGGAAAAGAGATTTTAGATGAAGTACGAGGAAATAAACCCTTTAATAATTCAGAATGCAAATATCAGTCAAATCATCTTTAATTCTTGGAGGTATTCTAGAAATGAAAAAAGAGATGCAGTTTATTAGAAAGGACATGAGCCCCTAATTCCTTCTCCATAACTATTCTGCCACTGTTGTATAGTTAATAGGTGGGTTTGGGGATGAGCAGTAATAGAAATAAACAACATTTACACTTTGGACTAATAGATGCAAAGCTACAGTAACTATCTTTTGTATTGGACAAGACACATTGCTAAGCAAATCCAACCATGACTTTAATGTTTACTGAATCCAGGTAAAGCCACTAATCATAAAACCAGCACTCTGTAAAGCTGAACTGCAACTAAGCTTTAACAAGGTACAGGAGATATGGGTCCCAGGCACATGCTATAATCTACCCACTAAACATTAAGGGAAAAACAATCAAAGCTCTTTCAACAATGGCTGAAAGAAAGCTCTTATGTAAAAAAAGCTCTTAGTTCAATGGTAAAGAAGTGATTCTATGTTTTTCGCTTTAAATTCTCAGAATGTGTGGATAATAGTTTGGAACCAATATACTGTATGCTCTTCTGGACCTGACTGGTTTCAGCCTTATCATTGGCAGCTGATTTTGAGTCCAAGCAGAGAGTTGACAGACTTTCTTAATGTTTTATCAGATATTTAAGCACACAGTTCATTTTTATGCAGTTTTTAGCAGAATGAATAAGATGATCAAGATGATCAAGGATGACGATATTCACACTGATACAAGAGCGGGGTAGATGTTTTAGCCCCATTTGTGGTGTATTATTTTTGTATAAATATCTCAAGGCAGTAAACATATCTAATGCTCCTACTTCCCCTATTTATAGTAACCCTCAATTAAACTGAAAGAGATAGTCACCCAATTGGCTTTCACACCTAAAGTGAGAGTTTCCTGGGTTCTAGCCTGGTGCATTAATAACTAGACAATACTTTGTGTTGTATGAATTCAGCTTCTGTAATATTTAAACTCTGATGTATTATTTAGTACAAAGGGTGCAATTTCTCAAACAATTACTAAACAAACCGGGAATAGTCAAATGCAGGGATGTCAAACTTGATTTCATTGAGGGCTGCGTCAGGGTTGTATTTGACCTCAGACAGTCAAGTGTGGAAGTATGTGGGTAGGGTGGGCATGGTAATGTTGGGCATGGGCAGGTGGGTGCAGGTAGGCTGGGCATAACACAGGACTGGACCTTTGCACACATGGTTTTACACACTTATAAAAATAGAGAGGCGTATATTTTTGTGATTTTGTTTTTTTAATGCATACTTGATCCACTTGATAACCCTATGAGAGAGAGACCAGATCAAGAAACTGACTCCATAGGAAGACTAGAATTATAAATTATTGACATAGGCTATAGCAGAATCCTGCAAGCCTGAAAAGTAAAATATTTTAGCTTTCCTTCATTTTATAACCTTCTAAGTCAAGGACAGACTCCTGCAGCAACTCTGGCAGCCAAAACAAGACACGAGCGGAGGGGGGGCTTCCGCTCCCGGTTTTGGCTGCCAGACTACTACAGGAAGCCATCCAGGTCCAGAACAGGGTTCAGGGGCATCACATATGGCCGCCCTGTGGCCCATTTTTGGTTGCAGAGGAATCACGGGCCTGCTATTTCCAGGCTGGCCCAGCAGGCCAGATCTAAGCACCCCTTGGGCTGATCCGGCCCATAGGCTTTGAGTTTGACACCCCTGGTCTAATGTAAAAACCCAGCCATGATGACAACTGGATCATTTGTTAGAATGTATTGAACCATTTTTATGCTTTCAAAATATTGGAAATAAAAAGTGAGCAATATACTGTGCAAAAGAAAACATGAGACTAGATCTGGAGGCTCACTCCTACATGGGTAACTAAGCGGAGAGACTTCTGGGTAACTAAGTGGAGAGAATTTGATGATCCAAACCAAAAGTCTAAAGGTAGAGGCACCATTTTTTATATATTCTGACAGTGTGGAGAATGGTTGCTTTGATAGAATGCAGCATCTCACAAACTGCTCCAGAGACTTCACAAAATGTTCTCCAAGCATTTTGTAGGTACCTAACTCACAGTTTGGTAAAAGTAGGCTTAACAAATATCTGAGTGTGAGTGTTTATGGAGGGGTGGGGGTAGGGGTGGGGGGTTGTGGTGTAAGTAAATAAGAAACTTGAAATAATGACCTCATTCTAAAGGACTAGATGTGTTTTACAGGTTTGTAATATCAGATTTCTGTGGTTGTTATTTAGAACCAGTTATTGTATGAAACAAAATAAAACCTGCATCATTCACTGGAGTTATATCCTTTTATGTGTCTGGTTAACCGTTCAGTTTACACTGACTATAAATAACTTTTATAGGATTTTTAGTTTTAATAGTCTAGACAGTGTTGCTGTCAACTTGGAGATTACGTGCACATGCCTTTGTATAGATCCTTACAGCATCCAACTAAGCATTGTTCTTCCCTTGGGCCAATAGTACAGGAATATGGAATATGGAATATTTCCTAGATGAATACAGTGTAGTGTTTTTGGATAACATCACTGGAGAATGGAAATCCTCAACAAGGAATAATATTTCCACTGCAATTGTTAGAATCAATCCAAAGATTAGAAATGGTGGCAATGTTCATTGAGTTATAAATCTCAGGTGTTAAAACAATTATATCTTAAAATATGTTTTAAACCATCCAGTTCTGGTTGGATAGTTAAATTGCTGACTTTGTCCATTATGTCCAAGTAAATATTATATAAATAATATTTATATTACCAAGAAGAATTTGAAAATCTGTTTAAATCCCAATGTAGATGTGGATGCATTAGAAGAATGTGTCAATAAGGAACATGTATATCATTCTTCTCCATCATGCATTCTTCTGAGTGTAGTATTTATTTAGAAAATTTATATTGTTACCTTCTCACCGCTTACAAGGGTTAGATGTACATGTGGCAGAATGGCCAGCCAATATAGCAGCAAGTTAAAGAAGGATTGATATAATTTAGAGAAAGGTAGAATAAAACTTAATAAAGTTGTGATGTCACTCCAAACTGGCATGACTGCAAATCTCAAGGTAAAATTATATTTTATCACACAGTATTAAAGAAATCAACTGTGAAATCTTTATATTTGTTTCTTTAGTATGCCGTGTATAGTAAAGTACAGCAAGGGACCAATATGTTCTAGAATAATGTCAAAATAGCTCTTCTTAAAATTTCTTCAGCATTCTTAAATACCCATTTTTAGTTACACAGAGGAGCAACTAACTCTGCTATAATATGGCAAAATCAGCTCATGTATTCTCATACAGTTCAGGCTACATTTCATTTTTGACTAGCCATGATTCACCTGTGAAAACAAAAAGAAGCTAAGTTCATTTTTGGTGAGAAAAGAAATTGTGCTGTAAATCTAATTCAAGGTTTGCAGAGTCTGATTATGCAAAGCGTAGTATTGTTTGTCTGCAAAATTGACTGAGACAAAACTATCAAACTTTTTTCATCTGAAGGTGGGGGAAAGTATTCATCCTCTTTATCAATTTGACAGCTGTGTGCAAATGATATATCAGAATTCTCTACAAATTTATGGATGGAGAAATCAAATGTGTGACTGATACAGATTTCTCTAGGAGAAGATATTTTCTAATGATTTTTCAAAGCAACATTCACTTTTAGCAATGACACTTGCATTGCTGATAAAACAGCTCATTGAGTGGAACTCACAGTCTTGTCTTGGGATTGAAGTATGGGAAACATAGGAGATATAGAGAATATTATATAATGAAGGAGATTATAATACATTAATATAATAATTATTATATAACGTAATATAACAAAAGGTAATGATCATATCATGAAAGATTGGTCATTCTTGACGGCCACCACTGAATGAGTGTAATGCTACTACACTTTACCTCTGAATATTTTTCTAAAAATACAGGTAAAATATCTGTAGCAAACTGATTAAAAGACTGGGAGAACAAACTGTTAGAAGTGAAGAATTTAGTTACAATTCATTCATTTAGTTATAATGATAGTCAAAATAATGTTAAATGAAGCAATTACCCCAAAGTGTTAAATCACAAGTTTTAATAAGGTAGAAAACAGACACTGCAAACTAACAGTTGAAGAAATACAAGTAATTAAAATGCTAATAAAATTTTCAGGCTTTGCCTAAATTCATGATGCCTCAGATTATGGAACTGGCCATAAATATGTTTATATATATTAGATAATTCCTTCAATAGTGATTTTCTTTTATACATAGGATAAGAAACCCTAAGCAATGTTCTTGTCTTAGAGCCAAATTTGATAAAGCATAAATCCTTTTTAAAATATTTGCTATACAAAGAAGGAGGCAAATTAAGAAAATACATTCTTTGAATTCAACAGCTACCAGATATTTCCATAGCTTCCCATAATATTCAATGGCAAAACTGTGTGGTCTTAACTAATATTTAACATCTATCTTCTAACTGTTCAACTTAATATATCAGCAGGGATTGGGAAACTGATCTTGAGTTATAGTAAGATAGGAAAGTTTTTGATTAGTTCTTCTTTATAGAGGAACTGATTTTTATATCCCCTTTGTCCTTCGCAAGCTCCAAGGAAAACCATCATGGACACTTTATAGAAATAACCTGAAAAGATTCCTAGGCAGCCCTAAAATCGAAAACCACATCTTTCTTCACCATTTTTCCCCATTACCACTAAACCCAGCACCCTGAATCATTAATGATTCAGTGTTTCTTTAAAAAAAAAGTTGATGTAAGATTTTTTTTTAAGTGCATGCTGTATTCAAAAATAATTGAGCTGGACTCTTGAAGTCTCTGAGGTGCAGACAGAGAGGGAGAAAGACAGAAAGATTAATTTTCTTCTATTGGAGAACTAAAGCAGTGCTCTGATTTATGACTCACACACTTTCCAATCCCTCTCTTAACTGTGGTCTTAAATATGCCCTCATTTCAGGATGCTACAGTGTGTTATATGAAACTAATGAGAAATAGGACTTTATTTGTCACATAGGGCAGCTTTTAGGAGCCAAGAGAGATGAACTACTGTTTCATTTCTGTTCCTGAGACCTTGATCAAAAAATACTTCTATACTGATTTAATGTGATGTTTCTTCTAACAACAATGTTTCAGAGTCCTAGGTGCATGTGGGTCACCCTTATATTATAGGGTGTATTTTTAAAACAAATAGTTTTCAAGACAGATATGATTGTGGATCTAGAATATACCCATCAGCAGTTCCAGGGCTAATTTCTTAAAGCAGGTAACATAAACAAATGACATACAGAGTTAAATTTGTATTCTGAGGTACAGAGATCAGATATAGCTGTTTGCTTCAACCAGCCAAGGTCAGTGAAAGTTAGACAGAATATAAGTTTAACATATGTGTGGGTAATATACAATTGTAGGTATTAAGATTGTGGGAATTTAATAGTTCAAAAATTATGATCCCAGTATTTTGTATTTTTTTCCCAATTGTTTTTTTCTAAATCCTAGCCTCACATATTATTATGGTTGGTTGCATAGTCAGCCAGATATTTAGACTGAATTTGGCATTTTTATTCAGCTATTGAGTCCTTCCCAAGGACCTGGGATAGGAAGATGTTTGATTATTACAGGTTGTAAGCTGTTCTCAATAAGGCTGCCTTTTGCAATTGACCCATGGTGATTTTGTCAGTACTAATGGAGTTCAAGTGTTATTTCAGTTGTTCTAGGATTGTGCCTATTACTACTGATACTATCTTTGCTTTATTTTGCAACATTCATTCTACTTCTATAGGTCGACCTTCATCTATGATCATAGTGGAGCTTGCCCATTACAGTTAAATGTGATGACAACTGTTAAGTGAGAGTTTGATTTAATGATCTCATCTCCAGTTCTCCCTGACACCATCATTAAACAAACGTGAAAATCATTAAGCAAACATGGGGTTCCTCATTAGTAGGAGAGGCCCGCCACTCAGCTGACTCCAAGCAGACCAGCAGCAAAAGACTTTGCAGACCAAAAGCAGGCCAGTAGAAAGGAACAGCCCAGCTAGATTAGGGGTCAGCATTGCACTTCAGTGCTGCAGAAGCTTTCAAAAAGCCTTTCTGCAGTTTGTTTACCATGAGCAGCTAAATAAAAAGTTCCATCCACAGGACACATGAAGAGCAACCCCAATTGCCATGGTGTCCTATCAAGATAGGTTTACACTTACGGTTGGATTTAAGCATTGTACATAAAATTATCTGCTACAATGTTCTACCAGTCAATGATTTTTTCATCTTCAACCATAACTTTACAAGAGCTCATAACAGATATAAACTTAATGTTAACCAGTCCAAACTTGATTGTAGAAAATTTGACTTTTGCAACAGAGTGGTTAATGCCTGGAACACACTACCTGATGCTGTTGTCACATCCCCTAATCCTCATTCCTTTACCCTCAAACTAACCACTATAGACCTCACCCCATTCCTAAGGGGTCTGTACGTGGCATGCATAAATGCCATCCCTGTCCTATCACCCCGAATTATTTGTACCTATTCTTGTTTTCTTACTTATGTTACATATATTTGTATGTTATGTTTATTCTAATGTTTATTCTTATTTTCATTCCTTGTAAGCGTTTGACGAATCAAATAAATACATAAATAAATAAAATAAGATGGGACGGGGAAGAGAGGGAGGGGGACTCTGCAGCATCCCTGTGGTTGGTCGTAATGGGAGAATGACTGTTGGGAAGCTTCATCCACCATAAGTTTGAAAAAGGCTTATATATAGCTTTTGGTGGAGTTGTCCTAACTTCAAACAGCCATTAAGTGACCTGTCATACTCAAGCACTACCCATATTTGCAAGTCTTTTTATGTTGTGATTTTCTCCAGTTCTTTCTCTCCTATCTTGCTGCCACTGTCCAGTCTTTTTTTTTTTTTTTGTCTTTCTTATTAACAATGTTAAGTCTGTTTTGTGGTAGCTTCTCTCTGAATTCTTACTATTATTATTCCTATTCAAATGTTTATCTTTTATTTTGGAATAAATAAGGATAGATGAAACTTGAATTTCTTTTCTGTTCTATGTTTCCATGCCTTTGTTTTCTGGATTCATCATCAAAGCCATCCTTAATTAGTGGGAATTTGTGGTTGAGAGAAGATGTTAAAAGTCATCTATATATTTTGGATGTAGTAATTTACTATGTCCTCTTCCATTTCATAAGACTCATTGTTAATTATCTTCTGGAATGAAGCCAAAGATGCTGTGAATGATCAAAACCACCGGAAATCGCTTGCTGCCCAATGTGCTCTACACAGGATCTAATGATGATTGTTAATTACGTTCCCAAACAGAGGGAAAATATTCTATTTCAGCATAATCCTTTGCGTTCAGCTAGAGTCCATTCCTTAGATCTATCAAAGTGGTTTTTCCTTGCATACTATCAATATTCAGATAGGTGATTGGAAGAAGATTTGTATGTGGCTGCACTTATAATTAGTGATGATATCTCTTAATCTATTTGCTTTGCAACCTGTCTAATGGTTCTTCATTATTTGTTAACTGTAATGATTCAGAGAAACTTTCCAAGAAAGTTAAGATTCTGTTGTCTGTTCAAAGATTAGATTTAAAAAGAGATGCATATTATTCTATTTTTGATTTGCAGTTATTTATCTTATAAATAAGGCAGGTTATGTGAGGGACATGGAAGTAAATCTATAAAATCATTCATGTCTCCATAATCTGGAAAGAGAAAGGTTTTTCTATATACCTCTCACATTAGAATCCAGGGTCATCTATCCAAGTGAAAATCCTGCAGGGAGATTCAGAATTTTAAAAAGAAGTAATATTTTTCAGTAATGTATAGGTAAATTTCACTTTAATCTCATATAATGATGAACCTAAATTTAGAAGGTTTAAAAGAAGAATTGACTAATTAATGGAAGGAAAAGCACTGTCAATAACTGTATGCTAATTGAAAATTCTGATTTTGATGGTTATATATTACATCCAGAATCACAGGTGGAATGCCTTACATAAAGGAGAAAAAGATTGTACATGGTTGACAAGGTGTGTGTGATGGAAAGGTAAACTACATAGATCCTTGCTGTGATCACTTGGGCTTTTTTCTAAGAAATTCAAAAGCCCTGCTGTATCTCTCTCCTTTTACAAGTAAATTGAGTACTGGATTACCATAATGTTTTATATTACACTTGCCACTTTGCAGATTTCTGAGGTTGAAAAATATTAACATTTTCTTAGTCAGCCAAAGGGATCAGCACACAGCCTAAATATAATTACACATTGTAAATTATGGATATGAACTTCTACCCATATTCTAAAATCAAGAGATATATGCCATCTCTGTAAATGCTATGCTAAAGGTATAAAGGCAGTAAAATGAAAGCTAAGCCACAATGTTCTTAGGAAACTGTTGTTAATGCAGATAATTGGGACCTTGGAAAAGCTAATCAATTGATCCCAAATGATTAAAATTAGTCTACTATTGTTCAGATCTATGTGAGAGTGCTTGGAAAAGGCAAATAGATCTTGCAAGCAAGATTTCTAGGGTGTATATTCTTTAAAATATTTATTTTTATGGACATTTAACAAATCAATTCATTGTCTTGACTTTTTTCCTGGACATGAGCCAAAGAGAGGCAAGACAGAAGGGTTTATTTATTTAGATAATGAAGAAGGGTTTCAGGCAGATGTATTACATGATAAGAACATTTTATAAGTTTTCTGTATGTATGCATCCTTTGCAGGATGAGCTTTATATTCACCTTATTCAGACGAGATGGGTCTTCAGTCTGCCACAGCATTATTTTCTTGTGTATTTAAAAGCATTCTTTCTCACAGGTTAAAGATGCCAATCAAAATATATTTCATTACACAATAGCTTCAATTACAGCATGATTAAGTATATATCAGCTGCATATTTTACAAATTAGTGATAATTACTTCCATAGTCCTTTATTCCCTTAAGATCCAGACATTCAGGAGCTAATTTCTAGTAGTCATTCATTTATTTCTAGTAGTTATGATCATTAAGGAAACTGACAAAATAAAATTGCACTGTGGATATAGATAATTACATCAAAGTATGAAATTCTTCATGGAGCAATAAGCACAATAGAAAAGTATTATTATTTTTTTTAAATTCAATTCTGTATTTTCATTTTCCAAGATGTGCAGTACCCACTTATAGCAATCACAGAGAAATGGATCTTGACCTTCATATATCTTAACTTCCTTAATATATAAAAAAAAGTCTTATTTGGACAACAAAACAAAAAAAACCTAATCTGGTCCTTTTCTAATATGTAACAGTCAAATAAATGTATCAGACATTTTTTTAAAAAAGAACCAGGGAAGTTAAACAGCTTGAAAAAGCATTAGTTCAATAGGGCAAATGTAATTAAGGAAAGAGGAGAAAGATTAGAAAGCATCAAAGGGGGTTTAATTATCAGTTAAAGAGGTTTTTTCCCCCAATATAAATTAACTTATTTGGGTAGTAAAGAAAAAGCAGTCAATTTCCTTCAGTTTTAGGACAAGGGAGATTAAATCAGATATTTGCTTTACCAGCTTCTACATCATCCCGAGAAAAGACAGGAGACAGACACACCAGGAAATTTGTGTCTTGACTAGGTGACAACTTTCTTCTTCAGAAGTTGAAGAATGGTAAAGGAGCAATTTTCAAAAGTAATTAGAAAGAGATGTTTGCAAATGTATTGTTCTTTAAAGTAGGGGTGTCAAACTTGTGACATATTGTGACTTTTTCCCCTTCACTAAATCAGGCATGGGTGTAGCCAGCATGTGATGCAGCTGGCCTATGGCCCATGATTTTGACACCCGTGCTTTAAAGGTCTTCACTCAGTTGCAGCAACATGGCTGATCATGTCATCTGCTGGCCCTCAAACTGATGAAAGATTGCTGTCCTACAGCTGCCTCATCAGGACCAGCCATCTAGCTAGAGCACAGGTGGGCAATCTACTGTTCCAGCTTTTTCTAGACAGGTTTCAAAGAATCAAGACTATTAACCATTCCTTGGTCTTTGCTGCAGTGTTTTGGATTTGTTTTTGCAGAGGCATCTTCAATTTACCATATGTCTCCAGAAGTCCAGCTTCTTGGAAAGAATTATCAATTAAGAATATCAGTGTTTAGACATTAGTAAGAGTGGCATGTAATTAAAAGAAAAGAATGGAATTAGAAAAAAATGTTTCTTAAATTAACTATAAAGGAAGTAAACTGTGATTCAAAACTATTAGAGAATTAGAGATACAAGTATTTTAATGGCTGTCAGATTCTGCTGATGACATGTATGAATTGAGGTCAGGTAATCAATTTCCTTGGAGCTATTTCATATCAATGAATAGAGTTTGTTTTAAAGGAATGAGCTTTGTGCCAGAGGTTTTGTAGTTTGTGCTAATGAGAGGCTGCCTATCAAACTTAAGTAGCATCAAGTTGCTGAGAACAAGAGCTCTTGGGTATTAAATGGTTCCTACCAAATACCAAAGTCATTATCATGATTGGCTGTTATGGCCCTCTAAACAGCAAAAGTGATTAAGTTGGTCGTTATGAAACCCTGAAGATGCATAATTATGAAAAATATAGCTTGAGTGAAAGCATATTTTGATCTTTAGATTGCTTTCTATCTCAGAAAGGAAGATATGCTTGGATGTTTCAAAAGCATAATTGCGTTATTCAGACACTCAAGGATCAGAAAACTGTACAGCATTGGTGATTTACTGAGACGAAGTAAATATATATATATATGATGTGCATTCACCACCATGGGTCTTATTCTGACAAGAATATTGCCATTAATTCAAGTATAACAGCAGAATCAGAATACACATATACATTTACACACACCCTTCTTTAAAGTAATAGCACTTATCCCTTCTTTTAGCAATTGCACATATTTTTTCCTAGAATCTGTAACTTCTAATTGTAATTTCTAAGATATATATTTTCCCTGTAAATCAATGCTAAAGACATTCTAAATCAAATTGTAGGTTCTGGCATCATCAGAAACCTTTAAATGTAGGCTATGTCATATTTTTAAATTACCACTCGACATGTATTGTTCTTTCTGAATTCATATTACAAGTTGCCATTTCATTGCCTTCCACATTCAAGAGTCCACTAAACATAATAGAATTCTCTGGGTGCACTTTAATTGAACTCGTTTTTTTCAAAAACATTAGGAAACTAAGGAGAAACATATGCTTTTAGAGTTAGGATTGATCTACAACATCTAGGCTAGTGAGAATCTTTTACACTGTTCCTCTAAGGAATTTAATTGGGTCTTCCTCATTTTATACATTTTTAACTTGGCTCTCAACGTTCTTATCCTGTTCTGGCTGCAGTGAAATGTAAATGTTATTTTCCCCATTTGTCTTTTGCATATAGCACCACTGCCTTTTTAAAGCCTCATTTTATGAAGTGTTTTCGTTTTTTGTTTCTGGAATGGATAATAACCACAATAACCTGAACTGCAAATAATGGTCCGAGATAGTGAAAGGAGATAATGACATACCAGCTAGCTATGTGAATCAAAGACAGAAAACTTATATATAGATAAGATCTTGTATTTTTCTTGGCAAGGATTTTCAGAAATGATTTGCTCTAGAATTAATAGAAAGTGACAGGCCCATGGTCATCCAGATGGCTTTGTGCCTAAGGCAAAACTAGAATTCATGGTTCCCTGGTTTGTATCCTGATATTTTAACTACTGTTCCACACTGACTCTCATATGGGTCTAGGACAATTACCCAGGAGCAGATGTCTGCACCAATTCCACCACGGGCCCCCCACCCCCTGACAATGGTCCACTGGCACTCCTCCAATGCACCCTCCTCCCAGGCAATTTGCTGAAGGATAGTTCTCCCTGGCCAATCCCTGGCCAAGAACAGATAATGGCGCATCCTCATTTTGTCTTCCCATTGGACACAATCCATTTTTGACTCAGCTTCCTGATGTGGAAACTGGAAAGGTTGAAGGGGACAAACTCTCTGCACTTTGTGTGCATGCAGGGAGCAGGATGGTGAAGCTGTTTCCTTCCAGACATTCCACACTGTTGCTGGGGACCCCTTGGCTGAATGCTGCAGATTCATGGCAAGGCAGTGGATGGGCAGAGATTCATGGGGGTTCTGAAAGGGAGCGATTGGCTAATATTAAGAATTCTTCCAAGCACATCCAGAAATCAAAAATTTGTTTTCAGTTTCAGGATCAATGTTCTGAAGAATGTGTCAAAAAGATTTGCATAACAAAGCCCTCAAGAAAAAGTCATGATAAATGTGAAGCATTTCCTCCTGGAAAAAGAACTATCAACGACACCCCAAAAGCTTCTCCCTGAAAGCATAGTCTCTGTAATTGTAGTCAGTGAAAATAAAATGAAAATATTAAAGAAAGTCATTTTGTCAGAGAGAGAAAGAGAAAGATGGGGGGAGGATCTCATCCCTCCCCACCTCGCACAGATAGAACTAGATGAATGACATTATGCATATGAAAATGTCCAAAAAGATATTTGCAAGAAACATTGCAATCTGAAAAAGAGAATCCATCAGCCTATTTAAAAGAAAGGTGTTTTCTTGTAATAGAAGCATAAAACACTAATCCTGATCTGTCATACAATTATTCTCTTAGTCAATATGTCTTCTTTATTAGGACAATGTTTCTGGTTGATTTCAATATTAGGTGTCTTCTTCTTTTCTGTCTAGTCCTTTCTCTTCTCTCACCCCATATTTCCCTCCTCCCCAAACAAGGTCATCTCTTTTATAATATTTTATAATATTTGGAATAGTCTCCAAGGTCCCTTCCAACTCTGTTATTCTATGTATCTTTTTTAAAAACAAGGACTAGCAGTTACTCATAAAAGATTAAGTTCTAATTATGTTCTAAAACTAAGTGCTTTTCTATATAATAATATTTCCTAAACAATGTCAAGCATATCCTTTCTGCCCCTGTCCCTGTCCCCCCACCCCCGACCACATCACAGTAGTGATGTGTTCAGAGTCCTAATAATCTTGGGATAAACATCTTTTATTATACATGTAGTCCTCAACTTACAACCACAATTGAGCCCAAAGTTTTATGTTGTTAAGTGAGAATTTGTTAAATGAGTTTCACCCCATTTTATGATATTTCTTGCCCTAGTTGTTAAGTGAATCACTGCAGTTGGTAAGTTAGTAACTTGGTTGTTAAATGAATCTGGTTCCCCCATTTGACTCTGCTTGTCAGAAGTTTGCAAAAAGTGATCACATGACCCCGGGACGCTGCAACGGTCATAAGTATGAACCAGTTGCCAAGCATCTGCATTGTGATCACATGATCATGGGGATGCTGCAAAGATTGTAACTATAAAAAACAGTCATAAGTCACTTTTTTCAGTGTTGGTGTAATATTGAACATTCACTAAATGAAATGTTGTAAGTCAAGGACTACCTGTAATTTTATATTTTTAAATGACTATGAAAGTGCTACAAGTATTGATTCTCGTGAGTAGGCAAATTCACTAATATGGAAACAGAAAAAAACCAGGATTGGTTAGATATAGAATAGTCTTCGGGGTTATATAAATAAATGCAATACCAGAATGCTCAAGGAGAAAGTAAAAACTCTGAGGCCAACACATTTCATTAAGCTCTTCAGAAAAGCATAAATGAGGCTTTGGAACATTGAGTTCTTGATGGCTCTTAGCTGTCTGCTGCTTCAGAATCCATCATCACCTGTATTGTACATTTTGAATTATTTGCAATTTTGATGTTATTCTATTTAAAAAATGTTGAACTTATACTGATCATTTTTTTGATCCTGGCATATGGTCTAAAAAACAAAAAGATGAAAAGGAAGCAGATATTTCAATTCATCTTAATATGCAGTTTAACACTCTTTTTTAAGCCAGATATTTCAATACCTTTTTTTGTTCTGATTTTTATTTTGTTTTGTTTCTGGGTAATTACCTCTGCTTTCCTTGGTTTTGCTTGGAACAATGCTTCAGTGTGTTAGAAAAGTAAATCAGTGCTGACATTACTTGCTCTAAGAAAGTTTTTATCAGCAGAAACAGTCAGTATTGCCCTGGGCACTCATCAATAACCAATTATGAGATCATCTGGATTTTCCAACTTTGTATTTTTACCCATTTGAAAAAGTGTGAGAGAGAAGAAATGAAATGATTACATTTATTGCTGCAGTTTGTACCTTCCTAACTGAAGTACAAAAAAAGCTGAACCTGATCTGCTACTACTTTCAGACAAAATACATATATATCCTATGCAAGAAGAATTTGCAACCTAGGATCGCAGCTAAACCTGGAGAAGTAAACAAAGAATAACAGTCTGATAACCTAGTTTTCAACCAAATGTTTTCTATTTTAAACATTTCAAATTACATCCCTTTCTCATTTGGGAATTACGCATCTTTCCACAGTGTGTTATTTTAAGTGTTATGCAAATTAGTCTCTGAACAACTCTGCAAGATTACTTTACTTCCTCCTTTTTTGGCCCCGTGAAGTTCATGGTTTCACAAACTTGTACTTTTTTCACCGATTACCCATTTCCCATTTCTCTCTGTGTCTGATGTACATGTATATTTTGTTTTTATATATTCCTGCTAAGAAAGATACAAGGAATTAAAATGAAAGATGTTTAAAAAGAAATTGAGTTTGCTCAAAATTCCAGAAAATGCTTTAGACTATCCAATTCTAATGATAGTCAGAGTCCTTTCATACTGCTTTCAATATCGTTTTGCATTTTCTTAATAAGATCTTGAGGGCAGGAAGAAGATTGGGAATGATTATATAAATACCAAAGAAATGAAGGTTTGTAGTCATTGTGAGCTTGCTCATGGCTGGCATGCTGATTCAAGGATTTGGTTTTCAACGAGATAAATCTTTCCCAGAACATGTCAATAGAAACACATAGGACAATATTGACTAAATACAAAA
This sequence comes from Psammodynastes pulverulentus, assembly GCA_025802295.1. Lineage (NCBI taxonomy): Eukaryota > Metazoa > Chordata > Lepidosauria > Squamata > Psammodynastidae > Psammodynastes > Psammodynastes pulverulentus. The sequence goes on from JAOYMU010000274.1 coordinate 22,119,353, forward strand.
ATTCACTGCATGACCTTTGTAATCTTGAGCAAACAGACAATACAAATTCATTGCATGTAGATGACAGCAAGTCAGTAGTTATTGGATGCAAACTGCTAATCATTCAGTATTATAAAACCAATTACATGCATCATCCAATGATGTGGTAAGATAAGTTTATCAATCATGATGACTCCATAAAGCTAATAAGGCTAGTTACATCAGTGAAAGTTGATTTATTGAAAATGATTGGAAGTACTTGGAAAAAATGCATTCTACAGCCTCCATTTGCAAACAAAATATGTATGTGGGGATATACAAAAAATCATACATAAGCAAAATTATATTTAGAGAAGAAAATATTGACATTTTAATAAATTTATTCATGTAGGTTTTCCAATATTGTTTTAAGATAAAATATTAATACCGCAATTGAGCAAACATTAACCAGGAGCAGGTTTCCAAAATCAAATTAGGGAAGGGAGAATAAATGGGTTGTTTATAACGTGCAATGGATCGCCTTATTTTTCAATTTGTAACTGAACACATATCAGCAGAACAACATAAAAAGAAACTGAATACATGTGTACAATCTTTCTGAAATTTAGGAAACTGTGGGAAAGAGTCATAGATTCTGAGTAAACAAAGCAAGACATGAGTTAGAAATCAGAATATAGTCTTCAAGCAAGCACATTTCTTAGCTCAAGCGTTGTCAGGTGGAAGGGAATGAAACTGAGTAACATTAATACATACTGTATGCAATAAAAATGGGAATATTGGGAATCTGATGGAAAAACTGGGGGTTTGTAAACTGCTAAATTTTTTAAAGTCATTACTGGAATCAAAATTTGCTACTAAAGATGAATGAACTCTTTTGAGGAGACCAAAATGGTGGAATTTAAAATTACACCTTAATCAAATCCAGAGTAGATATATTAAAGACAGGGGCCAATTTGGATTCTATTTGCAGCTTCAACCAATTGATAAGATTCTACTGGGCTCCGAAAAAAATTTCATACCCAAAATGTATAAATATCTACTTCAAGCAAAATTGGATCAAGGAATTTCTAAGGGCTGTATGATTGCCTGGGTCAAAAATTTTGGACACCCCATTACTTAGGTGGAATGGGAGCAGATTTGGATTAGGAATTACAAAATCACTAAATCCGTATCATACAAAGAAAACATCCATAAAATGTTCTATCGTTGGCACAGGGCCCCAACAAATTTGGCAAAAATGTACTCTAACATGAATCCGGCTTGCTGGAAATGTAAAAAAACTCAGGGATCATTCTATCATATGTGGTGGACCTGCGGTGAG
>JAOYMU010000274.1:22176846-22194022 GCA_025802295.1 Psammodynastes pulverulentus
ACTTCAACTCCCAGAATTCCTCAGCCAGCAAAGCTGAGTTGAAGTCCACAAGTCTTAAAGTTGCCAAGGTTGGAGACCCCTGGGCTAGGAGACTTGGCTAGCAGACTGGCCAGCAGAAAAATGTGGGTTGGCTGCTCATGAGACCTTTTAATTGGGAGTACCTTTTCTTCAGTTAGGTTTCCAGGCTGGGAAAACACCTAGAAGAGCATTGGGAAGTTTGGCCAGCCGGATCAACAGCTAGAGCATGTGTTAGTAGCAATGAGAGATATTGCCAGGGCAGCAAAGAGCTAAAGCCTGAATGGGGCCCCTTCCTCCCTCACCAAAAAGAGAGGAACAGAGGAAGACCTCAGCCTGCTGGTCCTTTCACTACAATTAAGAGCAACCAATTTTCTGCAGGTCTAGTCAGGGAAAGAAAGACATTGGTTCAGACACCATCAGATCCACCGAGAGAGCTTCAACTCCAATGCAACCTAAACCTAGCCAGGACAATAGGAATAATTATTAGTTGGGGACAACAGAGAAGCTCACTCAGGGGGCTACTTTAAACCCTGCCAGATGTAACAGTTAGAAGAGCAGCCCAGACCACCTTCAGTGGCAAACCGATCTAGCCCATCAGCTAGGCAGCTCAAATCCAGGTTGTGTACTAATAAGCCCAACAGCAATGAAGCATCCCATCTAGAGGAGAGCCAAGCCACCTGCTTTACCAATGACCACAAAGTTTGAGCAGAAACTAGAAGTCATCCCAGCAACAGAACCAAGCCAGCACCAGTGATGGCTGAGGAGTGGAAGGTGGGAACAATGAAGAGGAAAACCTCATAGTCAAAGTGCAGCTTGGTGGTGGCAGATACCACCTAGAAGGAAGGAAACAAGGCTAAGGGCAACAAAGAAGGGGGAAAAGAACATCCATGTTATAGGTTTAAAGTGGCAGGTTGATCTAGTCCAGCAGCAATTGCTCAGTGAAGTCACCTACAAGAGGAAGTATAAAAACATAGAGAGGTGGGAAAATCTACTTTCCCACACTCAATTGTTTTGGAAACAACCAAGGTCAAACCCAGCCTGCTACAGATTAGCAGTGGTTGGTCTGAGAAATGAACAAGAGGTAAGAACTCTAATAAATTCAGGAAAGGTAAATCTGAAGGTAATTGACAAATGAGAATGTGAAAGGGAAACAACCCTTTCCAGTCAATTTTGCTTAAATAATAGGCACCCCTTAGGTATTTAAAGGGAAAAAAAGCTTTATTGTATAGGTGACTGTTGCAATAGAAAGCAAGGAGAAAAGGAGTTAGTCTGTGTGCTGGTTGTGTGTGCCCCATCCCCCCCCACCAGTGTGGCAGAGATCCGAACACCTGCTGGCTGGCAGGAGGCATGCACGTGCATGTGAGCTGGGGTGATGGCTCACGTGCCAGAGAGCAGGCTCTGCGTGCCACCTCTGGCACACATGCCATAAGTTTGCCATCACAGGTCTAGATACTAATTTCATCCATACATGCATTATCCTGTACAGCTTCATACAAATCAACAAAGCAAAAAATGACAAATGCATTTAGCCACAGTAACAGGTGTTTTAAAATATTACCTATGTTTCTTATGCAACACTAGAAATTGATCTTGTACTGCATTACTGTATAAGGAGGATTGGTTTTTAATCTAGCAGGCATTAACCCAGGGTGGAATGGAGAAGTGTTAACAGAAGGGTTAACAGTTAGGAAGGGTTATATGAAAACTGATTGGTCCTTAACCTGGTTTTTCAGGTCTTCCAAGAGTGCATTCATTTCCACTGTACTGTATTTATTTATTTTATTTATTAGATTTATTACATTAGAAAATCAGTAGAGATTTCTCCAGAGAGCAGAGATGGAGAATTTGAGTCTAATCATTTGTGTCTCAAGTGAGAATTCCTCATTTCATGTAAGATGTTGGATTTTTTAAAGAAGCATATCCCAGTTTAAGATTTACCCTAAATGCAGCTTTTCTATCAGTCTGCTACTATAGCAGAGAAACATATAAAGGAAGTAAAGGAAGTAAATTGATACATGATGCTCCCGCACATGCTTTGTATACAAACATGTTGATAGTCAGTTACTGCTTTCTCCAAAGAAAAGGTTTTTAATCTGTAATTTAAAGGGCTCAGATTGTTGGGGGGGGGATTGTTGGGAGCAAATATCCAGAGTCTGTAAACTGCTTGGAGAGGGCTGTGAAGCAGTATATAAATCTAAGTGCTATTGCTATGGCTAATCTGTAATTTAAACCACTAAGGACATCATTGGTGATTTGTTGATAGGAAATGGCATTGACAGCACCATTTGGTCTGGGCTGCCATGGCATGTTCCACCACAAGGTTGGATTGGGTGCTGGTAACTACAATAGCTTCATCTTCATTTTCCAATACTCTCCCCAGTCCACATTTCCTGTATAAAACTGAAGATTTTCTGGTCAGATTTTTCAAAATATTGAAACAGTTTATCCCTGAGTATCACATATTAGACGTTTGAGGCTGATCCAGAAAAATGATAATTGTATTCTTGTTTGCTATGCTTTCATGAGTAGAAGATGATCTAAGAAAATAGTCCTCACTTGTACAACAAAGGATTTTCTTTACTGGGAATGCTACATGTATAGAATGCTTTTCATTACTGTTAGGATTAAATTATTTTGCTATTCTGTTCACGTCCATCTATCCTGTTAATGTAAATGTTTATGAAAGAAATGGGGGTGGAGTAGGAAGACCAAGCTCTTCAACTTGAAACATTCTGTCAGTGTATAAAATATGCTGATGTATTTGAGAGTTAGGCTGACACTGAAACCATAAATCCAAGATAAATAATTTATCTTCTGTGAACACATTTTGGTGGGTTTTTTTTAACAGATCCATTTGTTTCTGGAATGTAGTGAAGAGGGATGGCACTCCCTGACAAGTCTCTGAAATTGTGTTTTTTTTCTAACAGTAGTGCTGTCAGCATGATGCCAATTGGAGTAAGGCTCTCTCTGTTTGTGTTTCTCTCTTTCTCCCCCTCCCCCTATGCCATCTCTTGATGCATGGTGCATTAGATCATTGAAAACTAAAGCAAAATATCTCTGATGTTTCTTCACCATCAATAAGATAAAAAGCAGATCAAAAAAGTAAGCACTCAATGCTTAATGACAACTGTGTTGATAATAATGTGCTAATCAAGCCATTCTTTAAAATGCTCTATTTTAATTAACAACTGAAGAGAAGTGTAGTACACCTAGGACTGAGTTAAAAGAAGAATTTAAGTTTACAAAAATGTTCTCTTAAAGAAAAGGGTTAGTGGTAGAGAAATCTCCTTGATAAAAACAGACTTTCTTTTGCAAGTAATTAATAATGGCTTCTTGAATACAATAAATGACACTTAGGGAAGAAAGGAACTCTAATCCTACCTATACAGGATTGTATAGCTGATTTTATAATTTTAACATGAGATCATTTTTACTGCTACCGCCTCTGGATTTGGAAAGGTGGGTATGTATGTATGTATGTATGTATGTATGTAGGTAGGTAGGTAGGTAGGTAGTTATGGAGAAGGTAAGGCAAGGACAAAATGATAACTGACAAATATATTCAAGATTTCATTCTAAAAAAAATTAAAAGAAACCTTGTGGGAGTTCCTGACTGCTTAATTGAATTAAAATTTAATACATTAATAATACAAACACCTTAGTACACAGTAAGTATTGGCATGCACAGATTTACTGTTCTGCTGAATTTAAATCAATGAAGTATTCAAACAACTCTTTAGTTTAATCAGTAGAGGAACTGATTATAAATATTTTAAGTTTTGCCCCTTCAGTAATTCTTTGAGCATTATTCCAATAGAATAAGCCTCTTTAATGTCCAGCTTTAGAAGTATCTTGGTCTCCTGCTGTGTTTATTTTTCTGAAACCATTAAATACAAAGCAAAACAGCCCAAACAGAGTCAAAGTATTTGAGCCCCTTGGTAACAATCTTTGACTGTTGCCTTCCATAAAATAAGATTGCCAGTCCAAATAGTCAATATTCTCCATGAAAGGAGTATCTAATTTTCCCAGAGAGTGAAAATGAGATGGAAGATGATCCAGAATATTCCTGTATAAAACAAAGACATGTCTTACTAAATTGTTCAACGGCTTGCAATTTGATTACTTTATAGAGAATCCAGACAACACTTAGCCTCCTAGACTTCAACAAATGTGTGTTTTATCACTCTATCATTTTATTCAGCCCTACCACAATTCCCATGCTCTTCCTAGTTCCTAATTTCTAGTCTCCTACTGAGTAGAAGTTGTGGTTGAAAATGAAGTAATGGCGGGCCAAGTGTCAAGAGACTCAAGATCAATAGCATCAAAGAGGGATCTTTCTATCTATTTCTCTCTGGACTGCCTGCAGTTTCAGCGTATTCATTCGCTAATCTGTTCTAGTAGATGAAGGCTAAACTATAAATCCTATTCTGTCAAATTGACACATAGTAGAGCAAGGCCAGTCAGTAAGTGAGAAGAAATGACCCACTGACCCCAGAGTTCATAGGAAGATGTAGAAGTGGGAATTGTTAACTAACTCCAGACTACAGGGGCCAAAGGCTAGTAATTAAAATGCATAGACAGCAGTCTCCAAACCTGGCTTTATAATTCCAGACATTATTCTGCTGCACACAGGATTTCTATAATTACTCTCCCATCTGGTGCACATGTTAAGAGTTAGTGCCTGTATTTTGGAAAAATAAACTACTTTTGACATCCATATAGAAACCCATCTGTTTTATGTCTCAAATTTGCAAAACTGTGAGAAGAGGCATTGTTGCAAAATTCTAGAAATTGTAATTTAATCAGTAAAACGTACATATATATGTATACTCTATCCAGTAACAAAGACTCAGTTGTGCAGTTATTAAAAATGTGTATATGAGCCTAAACAGCAAAAATAAACACTTGGATATGAACAACCACTAAATAGGGTTAAGCTTCATATTCTTATCCACACTATGTTAGAGGAGTGGAATGTACTAAAATGCCTCTTCTTTGCATTTTTTTATTCAGCCAATTGACAAATAGATAAACAATAAAATCATCTTTCAAAATACACATACACACACAAACACACACACACACATACACAGCAGGAGGGAGGGGAAGAGAGAAAGTAAAGGGGAGACAGAGTTTAAGAATATTAGCAACAGCAATGCAACAAGCACTATACTAATAGAGTGGACATTTCCACACCATTATTTTCACTTTCTTATGTTCAGAAGTAGCTTAAAGGTATGTGATCATCTTCATTTCTGCTGACCTAAATCCTGAGAACTAGGAATGAAAATAACTTCCCTATCCTGTGGTGTTGTAGGTCTTGCAACAGCAAAATGATTCTCATACCTATTCAGCCACAAAGAAAGTGATAATGAAAAATAAAACATCAGTAATCTAGTATTTTGCATGGGGCCACATTTGTAGGAGAGGAAAAAAAGCCTGCCACAACTCATGTCATTGAAAGTATTCTAGGTGAGTTTGTATGTTTCATTTATAAGATATAGCATATTGCAAAAAATACAGCAATTTGACCTATAGAGAGGGAAGGAATTATGTTTAAAAAAACTAGCTCAAATTTTAAAAGCTGGCCTTGTATTTCTGATATGCACAACATCTAAAATGTACATTTTATCCCTTTTTTTCAATGAAATGCAATTGTTTCCTTCTTTTTTTTTTTTTTTTGAGTATGTATTATATATCTTGGAGTGAAAAGTGTACACTCTTTCAGATCCTTTCACTTCTCTCCAACCATCAACTACACCATTTGTAAGCATCCATTTGTTTAAAATCCCCAATTTATTTGCTCCTCCACAACGGGTGGGATTGGTACTATCTATTTTATTTCTTATTAAATTGTTTCCTTCTATGAATGATGAACCACTCTTCTGCCATCATAGCACAAATGCGCATAGACATAAATAAAGGCTGTGTGAAATCTGGAAAAGATACATTGATTCAAGTCTGAATCAAAATGTTCCTTCAATTTAGATATAATATAGAATTAGAGAAATGGCAAAATTTATGGGAAAGAAACTATAAATTAACAATGGGAACTTCTTATAAAGAAAACGTATATAAAATGTTTTATAGATGGCATTAGATAAGGTAAAATGTTTAAAAATATATCTAGAAAATGTTGGAAATGTAACTAAAAAAGTGCCACATATTACACAGTGGTGGTTTCCTACCGGTGTTGCCACCGATTTGCTGAGTGTGTGCATGCGCGCATGCTTTCCCCTCCTCTGCACGTGTGCATGCTCCCCTTCCCTTCCGCGCAGGTGCGCACCTATCAGCTGAGAGGAGTCTTTGATTCTCTCAGCTGATCAGCGCAGTTTTTTTAGCCACCGGTTCAGCCGAACTGGCAGCTTTTTAGCTACCGGTTCAGCCGAACCAGTAGCCATTTTTTTGCTACCGGTTCGCCCGAATGACAGCTTTTTTTTCCACCAGTTCGCCCAAACCGTGCAAACCTATAGAATACCACCTCTGATATTACCATATGTGGTGGACCTGTGTTAAAGCAAAAAAAAAAAATGGGCAAAAATACATAAGTGGTTAGAAAAGATGATAGGAAAACATGTAGATTTTAAACCTGAACTTTTTCTATTAGGTATAGCACCAGAAAAACTTGATAAACAAAATATATATTTAATATTGCATGTATTAACAGCAGCGAGGATTATAGCTGCACAGTATTGGAAAAATGAAGAAATACCACGAGACAAAGAGATAATTAGGAAGACACTGGATTGTGCAGAAATGGACAGACTTACACTGAACATTAAAAAGATAGAAGATACAGAATAGTATCAAACATGAAACTTATTCTACCAGTGGTTAGAAAAAAGGGGTAGAGATTGTAATCTGTACTGCTAAGCAAATAAAATAACCCAGACAACATGATGTTTATTAAGCACTAACAAAATGTAAACAATAGAAAATTAATAAAACTTTATAAAAAATATTCCTTCAAAGCTCAAGTGTGAAGTGGGACTAGTTGCCTATCAGAGACTCAGTATAGTTGAACTTAATCCATGCTGAACATCTGTGGAGATTTTCAGTCATCCAGCTTCATGGTTGTCCCAAAAGTGCTTTTTTAAGAGGCAGCTTGTTTTTCTTTTAAGACATTTTGCGTCTTATCCAGGAAACTTCTTTAGCTTTGACTGGATGGTGGGGAATGGAAGGATTTATATTCCTTGCAGACAGATGTTCATTTGCATTCTTTAGAGAATCATTGAGGCTACTTGGAGGTAGTCTGTGTCCTCAGGATCACCTGAGTAGTGCAAATCCATGCTGCTGCTTCAACAGGATTTTGATGGACTTTTGTGAGAAATATATATAGGCAGAAGATAATTGAAAGGTTGTCAGAAAAATGCCTCCTTCCAAATTACAGTTGAATGCATCAAAGTAAAGCAAGACAAAACAAGATGCCTCCTTTAAATCAATTAGATGTAGAGGAAGTAAGGAATGGCCTTGAAGGACATAAAAAAGAGCTGCTACCAAGGCAACCATTAGTCAAGTGCTAGTTGAGCCCATTCCAAAAAATTAATTTGAGTAAAACATCTTATAGGTCCTCTTTAGTTTACATGAAGCAAGGTAGGGGAGTATATTCAGACTTGAAAAGCTCTGTTACTGTAGCTGTTACAATAAAAATAGTCCCAATATCTTTTATATTCCAATGGGTATAAAAAATCCACATGCCCCTGTTAAAATGCCAGGTTTTTGAGATGCATTTTAGGCCCAGTATTCTTCAATATCTTCATAAACAATTTAGATGAGGGAATAGAAGGGGAACTCATCAAATTACCAAACAACACTAAGCTGTAGTTGTTAATTGTTAATCCCAGAAGATAGGCTCAAGATCCAGATGGATCTCAACAAACTTGAACATCGGATCTTATCTAACAAAATGAAATTCAGTGGAGACAAAAGTAAGGATTTACACTTAGGCAAGAAAAACCAAATGCACAGGTACAGATTAGGTGAAACTTGGCAGAATAGCAGTAACTGTGAGAGGGTTCTTTACAGTCCTAGTGAACAATCAAATGAGCCAGCAGGGTGCTATAGCCATCAAAAAAGCCAATGCAATCCTAGACTGCATTAACAGAGAGATAGAATCATGATCACATGAAATGTTAGTACTACTTTATAATGCCTTAGTAAGACAACACTTGGAATACTAGGGGTGACTTGATATTTAAGAGGCTGCCACAGTAAGAAGGAAGTTAACCTGCACCTGAGGACAGGACAACCTACAACTAAGGAGAAATTTCCTTAATGAAAACTATTGACCAATGGAATGGCTTGCCTTCAGAAGTTGTAGGTGCTCCATCACTGGAAGCTTTTATGTGTATATGAGCCCAAGCTGTAAAGCAAAAAATTAATACTTGGACATGAAAACTACTAAATAGAGTTAATCTTTCTATTTCTCATTCACACTATGTTAGAGGGGTGAGACTCGCAGGGGTGAAATTCAAAATTTTTCCGTACCTGATCTGTGGGCATGGTTGTGAGTGTGGCTTGGTATAATAGTAATACTGATTCAAATCATTGCTACCACATCTCCCGATCGTCGCTACCATCTTTCCTGAGATGGGCTGAGTGGTTGAATTTCACCTTTGGGTGAGAGGTATTAAAATGCCTCTTCTCCACATTTTTTATCCAACCAGTTGACAAATGGATGAACAATAAAGTCATTTTTTGAAATACACATACAAACATACACAGCAGGAGAGAGGGAGAAGAAAAGGACCTAAATCCAATTGAAAATCTGTGAAGAGGGCTATGCACTGGAGATGTTATTGCAATCTGACAGATGTTGAAGAGTTTTGTAAGGAAGAATAGACAAATATTTCCACAAAGATATGCCATGTTGATAGGCCTTTCCAAAAGACTGAGTGCCTTAAATGAACTGAATGTCATAAAGTCAAAAGGTGCTTCAACAAAGTATTAGTTTAAGAATGTGCACATTTGTTCCCCTAAAAGATTTCAGTTTGTTTTTTAATTGAATTGTAGAGCTTATATGTTATATTAAAGGTGGGGAATAATCTGAAATGGTTTATTTTGATCTGATTGTTTTATATCTCAAAAATTTGGCTTTTAACAAGGGTGTGTAGAGTTTTTATATCCACTGTGTAGTATTTGTTTCTTAGTCTGGTCTGATGTCACTCTTCACTAGTGGAGTCGAGATACTGTCAAAGTTAGGTAAGGGAGATATCAAACGCATATGACAAACTGCCCAAAAAACTTTTGAAATAGCTATAAAACCTTCAGAAATATTCATGAAAAGTGAACTGGCATTTTGGGATGTTCATGGAATCTTATAATGTACTATCAAATAGCTTTCTGTCCAACATTAACTCAATATAGATATAAACATAACATAAATTATATCAAGATTGCAGATACATATACACAAAAAGAAAGAAAAATGGAAGGCAAGATATGTTTTTAACCATGGATTATTTGAACAAATGTTCTAAAAAAGAAGTAGGGTTTTTGCTGGTCAATCACCTGAACACTGTGGGAAGAGGTGAATATGACACAAAATCAATAGAAGCAAAGTTTCAGTAGGTTCCATTCTACCACTGTTTGAAATCTTAGTGCCAAAGAATTAACAATGTTAGCCACATTATTCATACAAAAAATAATGGACCAAGCCAATTGTACTGGAATAAGTTGAATAATAATGGTGAGCACATGAAATTCCCTATAAATTCCCTGTAAGGACATAGTGGGTTACTTATATTCCAGCTCAAATGTTAAAAGAGTCCAATAGTACTTCTAAGAAACATATGTTTTAAACATGGATTAATGAAAACCATGTGGCTATATATTTTGAATATGCACCAAACAACATAGAATGTAGCATAATTATGGGGACAATTCTAATATTCCTGTATTTTATTTTCAAGGATACATTTAGTTCCTTCTGGTGTTTTATTTATAATGCAAAATAATATCTTTTGATATAATGCTAACATTAACAATAACCACAAAAGTCAAGGATGATATTTGTTGTAACTATATGAATCACTTGAAGTAGTATATTGTATGTATAAATGTCCAACATTAAAGCATCTGAAACTTTGAAATTTACAAGTTTATCATAGTATCATGAAAGAGTAGAAAGAGTAGTTTTCATGTTCTTCCAGTTCTTACTTGAATTAACATAAACAAAAAAAGACATGCAGCCCATTTTCTAGATTCCCTTTCTTAATTTCTTTGTTTCTTTCCTGACCCATCTAAACTCCTTAATATATATTCATCTTATCCCATTTCATTTAGGTTCTTCGTTTTCTTTTTTAATGACTCTCTTTTTTTCTTTTCTTGGATTTTTCTTTGTCTTCTTCCCATGTCCGTTGATTCACAGCATGAGCAAGCTGCATTTACTAAAAATTGCCTAAGAAAATACTCTTTAGTAGAAAAAAGATACAGTCTGTTGGCAAATTTACTATTTATAATGCATATAAATGCCTCTTGCCCCACGTTTCCTGAAAACTGTGGACTACTGAGATTTATGGTATAAAAATCCCACCAGGATATTGGCATAACCTTTAAGCCAGAAAGTTGTTTTTAATCAAACCCAGCATCCTATTTAGATTTTGGACTCAGAAGCACAAGACCAGCAGTTTTAAGAACAAGTCAAGAAATAAGAAAATAAGTGACGAGGGAAGGATGTATTAGTCAGTCTTGTACTTTAGGTACAACTGTGAATAATAATCTTGATTATGTTCAGTGTAACCAAAGGGAAAAATACTTAACAAAAAACATCTTGAACTTTTAGATCAATTGCAAAGAACACCTCTACCATTCTAGTTTCTGCTACTTCATGGCAGCATTTATTGTCAACTCAGAGTAAATATCTTCTGTAACCATTATTCTGCCTTTCATACAGAATAATGCAGTTCAAAAAAAGCTATTAGTGCATTCCCACCACCACCACAATAGATAGTCAAGTTTAGTATATGACTGTCAGGCTTGCCCTGGCTAGATCCCAGGGAAAGAAAGACCCTTGACTCCATTTAGTTGAAGTGATAGACAATTTTACTAAGGATTACTGGTTGCAGTAAAAGCCGACTAGAACTAAGGTCCCACACAGATTACAAAAATTTATTCATTGTCCTGGCCCTCTCCCCATGACCAGTTCATCTTTGGCCAGTGAGCTGCATAGGTGTTTGAGTACCAGTCAGAAGTCTAGAACAATCCACATTCCATTCTTAGCTTCATGGCCTTGAAGACTGGTACAAACTGGTTTTCTTGTACCTCTGGTTTCATCAGACTGTCATCTTCCCCTCCTTTTTCCCATCTATGCCCTATACATGTTGACCATTTGCTCTTCTTCTCCTTCCCCCTAACAGTTGATGGCAGGATGCCAGTAAGGCACCAAGCTGATGATGGCAGAGATAACTATGACATTAATTTGCAAAAATTCCAAGGGAAATGTTGTGATCCCTTGACTTTGGAAAACAACTAATATGATTTACACCAACAATTATCCACGTAACCCAGTATCCTAGCTGTTGCTAGATAAGTTAGGAGAAATACAAGGAGATTAAAGAATGAATCTAAGAAATAAGCTTTACTGTACATTTGTTAACTTGGAGAAAGTCTATGGCAGCTTGAATAGGCTTGAATTATGGAACAGAAAATTTGTTGCTGAATGATTTGGTGTACAAACTCTGTCAAGTCTTGATGATGTGGTAGGGATATTTCTGGTACGAATGAGCAAATATTCAACCCAATAGTATATATCCAATAGGGTCACCCAATGAAAGCAAGCAGGTATAGACATTGGCAAGCAAAGAGATAGAAAGGTGCTATAAGCATATGATGATTTTCATGACAATAATAAAGATATAATTTTATACTTTTCAGGACAAAACAATTGTAAGCAACTATATTTTATCAATAAAAGCACATGGATAGACCTCCTAAAGAGGATAGCTATTCAGTATCAGGTAATGGGTTCCTCAATTTGTATGGTACTCAACATGCCACTGTGGAAGAATTGGAGGTCTTTTGGAGTATTTATGTTTATGGATATTTATGACCTGACTGGATATACCAGCTCTCTAAAATTATTCATTAGATACCATAGAACAGGGGTGTCAAACTGGCAGCCTGCAGGCCAGATGAATCACGTTCAGCCCCTACCCGCACCAGCTTCACAAAGGCAAAAAAAGTCATGATACATCACATGACATCATGATACGATCCAGTTTGACACCCATGCCTTAGAAGATAGTCCCTACTTACAAGAAACTCTAGTATAAGAAGTTACTGTCATAACCGACAATGATAATTATATGCAAATTCTAGTAATAAATGTCAAGGAGGACTATGAATAAATGAGCAAAAAAAAAATACAAAAGGGCAAACTAATAACACCAGATTAAGCACAAACAGTCATGGAGTTGGCAATGAAGATTTTGAAACAGTAGATAACTTCTGCCTTTTAGGATTGACAGGAAAAGAATCATCAATCAAGAAATATGCTTATGACCAGCACTTTGGTAGATAGCAACGAAGAAGACACATTGGGAAAAAATATTCAGATGCTATGTGTCTTTGCCTCCAAAGATTATAATCATATATAGTAGTTCTATAGGAAAAATAAGGATTGAATCACAAAACAAATATAAAAATAAATGGGGTGAGAGGAAGTGGAGGAGATGGAGAAAATGAGACATTTGTGGTTAAATGGAGTTGGGAACTTTAAAAAAAGAAGAGGAAAAAACTGAAGACCAAAAGGCAATATATGAATACAGAAGAAAGATATTTTCGAAAATAGAAATGTATGGAGAGACACAGTGAACAGTATTAGGAAAAAAAACTAGATTTAGCTATATATCCTTTACTTATTTTATTTAATATCTTTAATTTCTTTTCTTACTGTACATTATTTCTTTTGTGCATTTTGCATAATATCCCTTATTGGACAATAAGGAAGAATAGCATAGATGATGAGTGAATGGATGGAGGAATCGGGAGATGATGGCTGAGAAAGATAGGTGATAGGTGATGATAGATGATAGATAGATAGATAGATAGATAGATAGATAGATAGATAGATAGATAGATAGATAGATAGATAGATAGATAGATATTCCTTTATTAAACTGAAACTGTAAATAAAGCAATATATTTCTTCATATGCATAACCTAGTGTACAAAATTGTTTACATGTATATAGTATAATGCATATTCTTTTGTTTGCTTTCCAGTCTCATTCCATACATTGAACCCACTTGAATATACTTATCTCATGATTTTATTTAAATAGATGGCTTTGGAAACGTTGTATTAGTCTGTATAATTTTCTGTTATATTAAATATAAACCCTGTACATTCAATTACACTGTACTTGTTTTATGCTATAAGTGCTACTATGGATTTTTGTATGGTACAAATACAGTTATCTTTACCAAAGAGATTGGACACATATCTTTTCAAAACTGTAATGAGATTGAAGGCATATCATTCTCCTGACCCTTTAGAGGTCTTGCTTGCTAACAGCAAATGAAGAAGATACTGGATAATGTGATGAGCAAGCAAATAAACACACTTTAGAGAGATTTTTAACTTATTCTCTCAGTGCCTGGGTTGTAGTAAAAAATATCAGCTTGCAAACGTTGTGCATTTTTCCATTTCACATGTATGAATAAAATCACAGCTATTCCCTTTCCTTCTTCTGTGAAAAAAACTTTTTTTTTTTTGCTATTTTTCTCCTTGATGTTGATCTGTTTTTACAAACAGAATTTCTGACTCCTGCGTGGCTCTTGTTTGTGTTCAGCTCATCCAACAGGCAACTGCAAACAAAGATATGGAAAGAAATCAAAGGTCAGGCAGCTTTTAATGGACCACCTTCAGAAACTCACATTGAGACAAGGACCTGTTTAAATATATTTTGAAAAAGCCTTCCATGTCATCCTACCTGACCTGCATGTTTGCTGTTTGTCTTTGAGAAACAGGCCTGGGGAGGCCCACAAACTAAGTGACTCGTCAAATGCATGGCTGTGGCTGAAATCTAGAAGGTAGTAAATTTTGCAGCTTTGTCTTCTACTGACAGCCTGTCATATGCTTGAAACATAAATAGTGGTGGAGACAAATTGCTGTTGATTTCCTATTAAGCTTTGGCCCACTGGCCTCCTTCTCTACTTGCAGCATTTGTACCCACCCTTCTGGCATTTGACAGACAAAATACCTCCCTTCCCACAGGCTGGAGTAGTAAGAGAATTATTGTCTTCTTCTCTCGTCTTGTTTCTTATTCATCTTTTCCTTGTAGATTAAACATTCATTTTATTCTTAGTTTCTAAGATTAGAATATAATAAAATATTTAGAACATAATGAAATAATGACTTTTCTAGTTACTGTAATTATTGCATTCTGGATTTTGCTTCCTTCCTCTCCTCAGCAATGAGTTCTTTCAGCCATGTTGTTTTTATCTTCTTTTCCCAGTGGAAAAATACAGACTTGCAAAGGTTTACGCATAGGGACTTTGCAAAAAAGACATTAATTAAACCCTCTCTTCTAGATATTGTAACAAATCCTGGAATTCTCATAGATATATACTGACAAAGCCCCTAAGAAATCCCAGCTCCTATAATTAGGAGAATACTGGCTAAAGCAAATGTACTTAAGCAGTTCTTTCAGGATCCTGATATTTTGTACATTCAACAACACTGATAACTAGTGCATGGCAGAATAAAATGCTTATCTGCTCACAAGAGGCACATGGGTCTCTAGCACAACATATTTTCTGTGGGTCTTTAGAATTACTTAACTTGATTTATTTTCTATGTTTTATCTCTCCTTGGACTTTTATGGGGGCTCTGTGACTTTTTATCTCTTTTTCTCTCTTTTGTTCCATTTATTTCTACTAATCAGCCTTCCAACTTGCTGTGTCACCTTTCAGTTCACATTTTTTTTGCTTTCAGCCTTATATTTTAATATTAATTTTCCTTTGCAGCAGTTCTCCTGTCTTTTTCACATTCTTCATTCTTTCCTTTCATCTTAGACCTGTCATTTTTAAAACAAAAAACATGCATTCTTAACTAGGATAATGATTGGATGCTGAAATACAACAATGCCCAATTTCCTCTGCTTCTTTGAGTCTTTGCCAAAGGAACAAGTTACACCTTCCTCTGAGAGCAGGAAGGTGTTAATTCTCAAATATATCCTTCTGGTTCAATCCAGAACCAGGCTACTCTGACTTTCTCTGAGTCCACTCTTATAAGAACGGATGGGGAAAGGCAGATGCATTCACTATAGTACTTTTGCCTCAATGTTGAGACTACTTAGGCTCATCAGATTTTACAGGACAAGCAAGTGTCAAAGATATGTTTTCTAATGCAGGTTGGATTCTATTGTATTCAGCTTGGATATTCAGAATGATTTCCTTTCAGCAGTTATGCTTATTTAGGTGTTTGTGTATGCCTCTACATGCTTAAATATGAAGTGTGGCCACAAGAGACAAGATCTTGTTAGCTGCACCTTGTTGTTTATGAATACCCCATAACATCTGAGATACTTATTTGATGCTACTTTATACTGTACCTTATTATTTTGAAACATATTTGTGTACTTTATATTCTCTTATAGTATGGTCATTTTATTTCTGTTGTATGGACAGTGTTAAGGTCTGTACTGAATAGAGATGTGCAAAACACTAAATGCACTCCTCCTTTACTGCTTGCTCTTGCAGGGCACTTTTCCAATCTATCATGTTTTTAATAGAGTTTTATTTATTTATTTTTTAAAAAAAAGGTCCATTCAAGAATCTGAAGAGGATTGTACTCATCTATTTTGTCATGTGTACAAAGTAACAGAGCTGTTTTTATTTCTATTTACAATAAAAAATAGTTTGCCAATTACAGCAGGCTAGGCTGGTACATAACCTTTATGAGCATGATAGTGATATTAGTACTGTATAGACTTTCAAGACATACTTCATAAAGAACTCTTTACCACTGGGAGTAAGCCTGATATTCTAAATAAATAGAAGAAAAAATATCCTGATTTTTTTAAAATATAACAAATGCAAAGTAACCTACCTCCAGACCTAACAAATGGTTGGCTTTCTTTTAGCAAAACAGAAATGTTAGCCAGACTTCATTTGTATCTGGCATTAATGCTATTCTGCATAAGACACTTTGCCCCACAGAAGCAATGTTATTAGCAGTGTTTTTAGTAACTAATTGGAAGCACCAGAAGATGCTACTGTGTATGTGTACCATATGTGCAGACGTTTCTTCCAACTACTAGAAGTGCCAAATGTAGCCCCAGAAGTACTATGAAATAAGCAATGGAGCAGTATCACTTTATGTTTAAAAGCAAGAAGTTGCATTGCTTTGTGAAGCACATATGTGGGGATGTTCTCCCTGAATCATCAGCCTTAGTTCCTCCTGACATGAATTTCCCTGGGTAAAAATGCCCAAATTCACCACTAATGGAATTTTTTTTAACCCTTGCCTTTATTGTCCCAAACGTGCTTTTTCAAGAGGCAACTGGAGTTTCAGTTCTGAGAAGCTTCTTGGATGAGAAGTGAAACACCTTCAAAGAAAAACCAGAAATCCCAGTTGCTTCCGGAAAAGCACCTTTGGGACAACCATGATCTAAATGACTGAGAATCTCCATAAACAGTTAGCCTTGCCTTTATTATTCTTATAAATACCTCAAGGTGGAAAATATATGTAATGCTCCTTTCTTCTCCCATTTTCCCCACAAGAAATCCTTGAGGTAGCTGGGCTGAGAGACCGTAACTGCCCAAAGTCTCCAGCTGGTTATTTTTGTCTAAAGTGGAACTAGAACTCTCTTGTTCTAGTTCCACTTTAGCCTGCTTTAGCAGGTTTCTAGCCTGCTGCCTTAACCATTTAACAAAACTGGCTCTTACTTATCATTTGGAGCATTCTGCCCTATTTAAAATGGGTTCCTAATTTTCATCTGTATATAATTTTTGATATTGTACTGTGTTACGGAACTGAAATTTTGTGTGTGTGTGTGTGTGTGTGTGTGTGTAAGAAGAAGAGACAGACATCTCGATCTCTGGAACAAAAATTTTTATATTGTTCACTAAGCTTTTGTTGGCCTCTGCCAACATCATCAGAGTGTAAACTGACTGTTAGGGAGATATGTGCCTTTATATAACATTAACCAATG
>JAOYMU010000274.1:22199583-22213735 GCA_025802295.1 Psammodynastes pulverulentus
GGCGCGGCGCCCTTACGATGGTGCCGCGGCTCCCCAGGGAGCCGCGGCGCACAGATTGGGAACCACTGCCTTAACTATTAACAGATTCCACAATTGACTGAGACTAGAAAAAAATGTTGTAAGTAAACACTGTAGCAGAAGATCATTGAAATCACACTTCCAACTGGACAATTGATAGCCAAGCCAAAACTAAGATAATCAAGTCAAAACAGCAAACAGGGAAAAGTCTTTTACTCAGACTTCCTTGAACTCTCAAATAAGCTACCCAAACTTAATCCATACATCAAAGAAGCTCTATAAACACAAATAGAGTTAATTAAATTAAACTTGGTTTTCAGCAGAAGTGCACCACCAGAATAAACATGATATGTAAACACTCAAACATCATGCCTCTACAAAAGATCATTTTTTCTATAAAAATATATGATTTCTGTACCCCATTTGTAGCTATCTTTCAAGAATAGGTGACTTGCTCCTGAAATAAACCAACTCTTTTCCAGCTCAGATCAGGACCCTCAAATTCTTTACACACTGTGTGGTAGGCCTCTATCCAATAAGACATTTTTCCGCAATTCTTTTTGCAAAATGGTCCAGGTTGTCTACCACCATTATAACAATATGTGAAATCTGGACATATGAAATCCAAAATTGCCAATAAACCTTTTAGGAAGCTTCCACAAAATTTTTTACCTTGAACAAATGACTAATGTAAATGAGTAGGACCCATCTTGTGTCTAGCCGAATTTAAGACATTATGTTATAGTGTTATTTTTTAAAAAAAATGTAAAATCTGAAGAAAAGGTATTCAAATGAAAGTTCCAATTCTGTTATATCTTTAATTTCTCAAGTATAAGTTCCTTTTCCCAAATACACTAAAATTACACAGGAAACTTCAAATGGCATCTTTCAGTTGGTGATATTTTAACCTAATTGATAATATGTACATCTAATTTTAAATACAAACTATCCAGTATGACTGTATGGCAATTTCTGGTCTTTGTTCAACACATACAAAATGGATTTGAAGAAAACCAACATAACATAATGTGCAAGCTTACTCCATGTATAAATTATACACTTGAATAATTTTTAATTTTATATTAGTTCAAATACAGGAAGAAAACAAGAAAGTTTATAATATAGATAGTTAGGTAGATGTAGATTTTTATCCACAAGTGTGGGAAGAAAGTGAATTAAAAAATCCTCACAGGTATAATGTGTTTGCAATTATATGCAGAATATTTTGTGAAAACATCTATGTGAAAGGAAATTATTATGGTTGGTTTGCTTTTAAACTTCCTGCTATTCATTATTAAAATAAAATCCAAATTAGCGAATGTTGAAGGAAAACATCATTATCTTTCAGTGATATTTTTTGAATGAAAGATAAGAGTAGAATATTTTGAGAATATTTTTCATGAGTGAGAGAAAAACCTTACATTTAGTCTTCTTAATAGGCATTGTGCTTGTATATGAGAGAGGTCAAGGCCAGCAGGTGTCTGACAAACAGAAAAAGTGTGTGGTTTTATACACAAAAGGAAAGAACTGAAATGAACTTAAAATGGATGCTTCTACCTGCTACAGATCTCTTAGTATCCCTTGATTGCTTCTCTGGGAAAAAATCCTTTCTTTAATTTAGATTTAGGAGATTCTTTTGATAATAAAACTGTGAATAATCTTGAAAGATCAGACTCCCAAAGAGAGTCATAGTTATGAAAACCCACAGATGATATTCAGGCTATACCTATGTGAGCATACATAATTGCAACCACAATTCACATAGATTTACATGTTTCCAGCAACACAATCTGCAGTGTCAAAGAACATTTGTATAGAAAGGTCTTGGCCAGTTAGTCTACCCTCTCCTGCTTCTGGTTCCAACTAAATACTCACTCACACAGTTGCTGTGGGACTTAGCAGTTTATTCAAGGCCAAAGAATAAGACCAGACAAAGAATGCAAGTCAAAACAGAGTCTCTCTGAAGGAAGCTTGCCTTCTTTAACAGAAGCATGGAGTAGAATAATCCAAATCCATTCCAGAGTTCCAAGATCCAGGTCAGAATTTCAGAAACAGAACCTATATAAGCACCAGGGATCTGACAGTTGCTTCTGATCAGGATCATGGGTCAGAGCTGCCTGTTAAGCAACTCTGCAGCCAGCTGTCTCTAATCAAGATATTTATTCCCTTACTTGGCAAGGAACTTCACAGAAGATTCAGCTCAGTTCTCCTCTGTACTCACCAGTGCAGAGGCTAGATGGCCTTACCTCATCTGACTTTTTTAGCTACTGGGTTTTTGCCTGTGTTTGATCAGTGTTGTGTGATTCTTGGCTTTGTATCTTCTGAGGCTGACATTCATTTCACAGGTCCTGCTGAAACAGTTTCTTTGTGTCTTTGATTTCTGAATTAGTAATAGGAAGATTATAAAGCTTTCAAAAATATATTAAAATATTCTGCCAAACAGAGTAAGACCTATGTAGTAGACTATCTATAGGGTGATTCATTATTGAAAAGGGAAGAATGTCATACCTATGTGTAGGTCAGCAAATCAGAATATCCGTGAATTTGTTATAAATAATATAAACCTGCCACTGTATATTAACAACTTACAACTTTAGACTGTGTTTGACAGTGATTTTTGATTTGCACTTATCAATACAAAATATTAAGCTACAGTAAATTGTCAGATGTTGCAGAAGTAATTACCAATGTGCCCCAAAGTACATGTAACAAAGTGATTTGTGCTTTGTATAATAGCATATCTTTTAATTTCCAAATATTTTAATAGAAATTTTAATGGGACAATTCTTAAATTCTTTGACTAAACATTGTAATCCACATTCAGAAGTAATATTCCCTAACATGATTTTGGAGAAAAGCCAAAGATTTTCTTTAGATACCATATGCCTTTGTTAACAGAATGGATAGTAAATCTGTGGAAAGCTCAGTATCCAAAGCATGCAACTGAGACATACAATATCAGCAAATCATCATACAGTATCAGCAAATCATTCTCTAAAGTTAAATATGTCATTCAGTATAGAGACTTTTAGACTTGAGTTGCATTTGTTTAAAAAGTTACTTAACCTGCATGCTTTTACTGCTATCCATTTTAAAAGGTGCAGATAAAAAACAGCCATAAGGTATGAAAATTAATTCAAGATCTGAAGTTTTTGTCCTTGTATCTATGCAGTGGAACCTTTATCCCCCCCCCCCAGATTCCAAGAGATATTGAGTTACACACTAACATCAAACATAGCAGGATCAAAATATTTGGCCCTCATTTGATGCTGAGTTTTCATAAAATGCTGGCTTAAGTCAAATTTCAGCATCATGATCAAAGAATTCCATGGAAGAAGATGACCTGAAAAATAATATTTCCTACATTATGTTGGAAGATGAAGAACCTGCCAGCAACTGCAGTAACTGTGGAGTAATTTAGTAAAGGACTGCATGGCAGGTTGCCTGAATTGATTAATTCTAAAAAGCTTTTGACTAATAATCTGATGCCTCATGAAATTAATGAGAAGAGAGATGTGGTATGGCTATAGCCTGGCATAGTATCACCTAAGGGAGACTGTGATAACTAACAACCAAGGATTCTCTGAAGGGCATATTATTCCCTTAGGTAAAGAACACTAAGAAAGTGGTATGTAACCAAGATTTATATGATGTCACTGAGAAAAGGTCAGTTTGGTAAAGGTCAAATGTATTTGCCTTAGAAAAGTGGCATAGGAAGCCTAATCACTTGGAATATATTAAACTGATCTACAAAGATCATTTGAAACCCACCCAGAGGGAACTATCTCAAGGTATCACAGTTAAAAATGTCAATAAACAGGTTATAATCCTCATTTAATTATCAAACACTTAAAATCCAGAGGATTTTTCCTAAAATCACCCCAAATGGCCACCTTCCTCTAGTTTCATTTATTATAATAAAATGGATAGCAACTATCCAGTCTCCTGTTGTTCATTTTTTTTGGTTTGAGTCTGACAATTTAATGCCTCCGAGTAGACTCTGTTCTTCTTACTATTCATTTCATTTTACTCAAAGCTAGCCTTAGAACACTTAGACATTTAAATTGGACGAGCAAGATTCACATTGTCAGTTTTCAGAACTGAATTGGCAAATAGCATTGTATTCCTGAAAGAGATGCAAACTGAAATGCTTAGTAGTATTGAGATGGTGATGATAATTATAATAATGATTATTTTTTTATCACCAGAGTGATTTTTAAAATGAATGTGCATCGTGCTTTGGAACTCATGGCTATGGATAAGGATATCTTTATTCACAAGGCTAGCCTAGTGCTATCAACAGTGACTTGCAGTAGCTGCCCAGGATTTGAGCTAAATTTCTTTAGCTTTATTATAAGAATGCAGGGATTGAATCTGAAAACTTCTAAGCATTAAATTTAATGGAAAATCATTATGTAACAGACATTGTTGAGATTTCATTGCAAATATCTGTGGCTTTTTTCAGTTCAACATAAGGACCAATGGATGGAATTAATTTTTCCCTATTACTGAATTTGTATTTACATGCTTTCAAAGTACTAGGTTGGCAGAAGCTAGGACAAATAATTGGAGCTCACCTGTCTCACGGCACTCGGGTCTCACGCTGCCTAGATGTAGACTTTTAACCTTTGTAAACATTCAGGAAGGCAAGAACATTCCATGCTTTGCCATACATTCTGTGCTATTGTGTGATGTCATGCTTGCTACATGACTACAGGAACATCTCCAGAAAATCTGGCTCTTAGGCTTAAGAAATGGAGATGAGACCACCACCTAAAGTGGTGAGGAGTAAAACCTGCAGGGAGACCTACATCTTTAACTGAATTTGTAAAGATGCCTGGTGCTCAAGTGGCTCAAGACATTATCTAGGAAAAGTTAAAACTATACTACAGGTTGACCTCAGTTAATAATGATATTTGGGATTGTCACTAAGCAACATGGTCATAAAGCCCAATTTCATGTGACCACACAAATGTACAATGGCAATTCCAGTTCTGGTGGTTAAGCAAATCCCATGTGGTTTTTAAGAGCAATGTCATGTGTGTGTCATTTGAGACCTGTCAGCTATCCATTACTTTACTTGATGAAAGTCAGCAGTAAAGGTTACAAATGGTGATCACATGATCACAGGACTCTGTGACTGTTGTAATGGTGGGCTGGTTGTCAAGCAACCAAACTGCAGTTACTGCAGTGATGCTGTAATGGCCAAAACTTGAGGAGAAGCTATGAGTTTCCTCATTCAGCACTGTCATAAGTTTGAACAACTATTGATCATTAACAAAGGCTACTTTTAGAAGAGAAATGAAATAGAAGTAGATAATAGTCGTACAGAGAATACAACAATTAAAACAGTCCTAGCATTCTAGTGGGTTCACAAAACTCCATAATCCAGAACTTGCTGCAAGAGGATTGCATGTCACAGACCTCAAGAAGAAACTGTTACAGAAAGCATAATGGCAAGAGACAAAGCATGCTTACAGGGTTGCATAAGATGACATTTTCCTATGCTGTAAAAGTAAATGAAATAGAAATTTCAAAGACATTCTGTTTTTGTCCATTCCTAATTGATATGGACCAATAGGATTGAACTAGAAAACCTCCAATGTGCCTTCCAACTCTTTTATTCTGTTATTCTGTTATTCTGTGTTACTCATATTGTATCTTCCAGAGATTGTAGGGCAAGATTGTCTAAAGATGAACCAATATATCAAATATATAGTCTATGTTGATCAATATGAACTTTCTCATAACACCAATCAAGTTGCATATTTAATACTTCTCTAATAGGAGTATTTTGTTTCACAAAAGTAGGTGCATACAAAAGTAGGCATATGCTAGGGCCTGAAATAACTGCACTACTTCCTTTATTATTTAGAACAATAATTAAATGAAAGCAATTTTATGTCGAATGTATCATTTCCAGAGGGAACTGCAGTGACTGTCCATTGACAATAGAAAAGTGGTTTTAGATAATAGATAATCCTCTATCTATCTCATGTTTCACATTAAACTAGATATCCCTCTGAATTTGTTTCACAAGCTTTTTCCAAACTTCAGTGATTATTTCTGTCCTCCTTTTGAACTCCTGAGCTCATTAGGTAATTTAAATGCACATTAAATTACCAAGAACTCATCATAATATTCAGACAAGTATAAAATCCCATGGAGAGATAAGTTCATATCTGCTTAGCATTCTGAGAGAAATGATTTAGATTATTTCCTATAAGAATTCAGCTATCAAATTTCTCAAGTGTCTGCAAAGTTGATGCTCCATACAGTAGTGTGTAATATAAATACTTCTAAAACAAACATCATTAATAAATGTATGTCTGATCAGAGACCAATGTTCCAAACAAACAATGAGGGTGATTATTTAAAAAGCTATTCCAAAACCATTATATCAACTGCTACATGAAACTATAGCATCTCTTCCTGATTTTTCAGTTTAACAGTTTTCAGGTAGAAATGTTTTCTTTATCAGAACTGCATAAATGGTTAACTAAGAGAGACATTAATAAATCAAGGATTTAGACTTGGATAAAGTAGAAGTTGCAGAATCAGGGGGCATAGTTAGAAGAGGGATCAGCCTAGAATCCTTACATAGGCATAAACAACTAAATCCAATGTCCCTTAAATTCCATTGGACCTTATCTAATGCCAGGGAGGTGTTAACTATTACTTGAGACATTCTTGTGCATAAGCATGATTAGCAATAAATCATTTTAATTGGACCTTCATGTGTGAACTTTTGTACCTGACAGGTGGGACATGGGAAATTAATTTGGTTGCCACTATAGAAATAAAGAAACATCTTTTAAGTAAGGAGATACTGTCTCTCTTTCATTTCCCTTCCAGCATTATGGAAGATAGAGCATTTTGTTCAGCTAGAAAAAAGGCTTTTATGCTCAGGATGGACAATTTATACGTAAGACACTTACAGTAGCATGAATGAAGTGTCTTCTGAGCAAGCAACCTTTATAATGAGACAAAAATTCTCCATTTTTTCTTAAGGTCAAAAATATATTGTTTTACTTCTAAATTGGTTCTTTTAAAATCTGATGAAATTAAATAATGGGCAGAGAGGCCATGACATTTGAAGTTTTCATCCATCACTAACTTCTAGGAGAATATAGAATTGCCCTCAAGAATTAAGGAGAGCAGAAATCATTCCATAAGGCCAATTTTAGCCAAAATATTAGGTCACAATCTCAAGCAAGCCTTAATAGAAACTAACAGAAATTCTATTGCAATATTAGGTACATTGTAGATCACTAATGCTATAAGCATATAGGACGATAAGCAAGTATGTCTTCCACTAATTCTGTTGGTGACATTATTATGTCCTGCAATAATAACCTTGTTACATTAGATATGAGGTCAGGGCCAAGTTGGTATTGGGATATGCTGTATAATTTGGTTTCTCTGGCTGTAATACAGTCATCATCTTATTGCTTGTTAGTATTTAAAATCTGATGGGTATTTGCAAGCATGTAGAAGGACCAAAGTTCTCTGAAAGAAAATCTCAATGCAAAGAATAGGATATTAGAACTGATAATAAGTTTGAGTGATTTTATCTAAGTACCTTTTTTATTACATTATGATACCTACTAATTAAGTTCAGCACATCAAAAAGGCTACAGAAATAAACAATTACAAAACAGCCAGGAAGAGGAAAAAATGGATATAATTTGTTTCTGCATTTTTAATTGGCTTTTATTGATCTGCTTTTATAGCTCTTCTTATACACTGAAGACTATTAAGTTCAGCTTTTTTCTCTTTTCACAGGCAGAGAATTTGAAGGTGAAGAAGAGTTCCTGGAGATCCTGGGAATAACCCGAGAGCAGTCAGGCAAATATGAGTGCAAAGCTGCAAATGAGGTTTCCACAGCTGATGTGAAGCAAGTCCGAGTCACTGTGAATTGTGAGTATTTTTATTTCCACAAAATCAGATATATTAAAAAAAAAAAGGAAAGTTTAACTTGGTGTATTATAGTGATGACAATCACTGAAAAACTCTTATGGCAGAGGAAATACCACCTGCACAGTCCAGTTGGGAGTATTAGTGAGCCAAATACAGAAAATCTCTTTAAAAAAAATTGGCCAATGAAGCAAAAAAAAATCTGAAAAAAAGACCAGCAAGCGAATTTGAGAGAAAGCTATTCACATTCCTTCCCGTAACTTGATGGATACCATATGGATTAAACACAGAGCAAAGAAAAACCATAAAATAAAGAGTACTAACAGTCATACATTCTATGCTAACTCTTAAGCAAAACTTTTCAAAGGGGAAAAAAAGTTATTAAAGAAAAGCTCAGTGATGGGAGCATCACTGTAGATGTTAAATCTACCCCAAAATATGTACCTTGACAATGATATTTAGATAGGAATTTTTTTAAAAATGGAGAAAAGATAGTGTTGTGTCAAGGAAACTGTTTATAAATGTCTATCAGAAATAAGGTATAAACTATTTAATAAATACTACATTAGGGAAATATACCGGTAAATAGGGAACTCATACTGTAGCCTCTTTAGCTATCCAAAATAGACAGCTTTTTCTTTCTTTGAACGTGGCTTAGATAAATCTGGTGAGCAATTACTTTAAATCCCTAATTTAGAAATGTGTTTGTGAATTGTCTGTACATTTAGAATCTTTCAGTCTCATTTTTGCCTCTTTTAATTTATAATGCATTGGTATTTTCATAAAAATAAATTACTATTTTGGGCCTTGGAAAATTATTTAAATATAAATTCTATGGATGCACTTTATCTGGAAATTAGCTAGTTAAGTTAGCTAATTTAACTAAAGCTATCACAACAGCAAACATTTTTTCTTGCAAAATAGTTGGTTACACTTTGTCAGATCTGAGAGAAAAACATCCATATAAATTTGATTTGCCCAAGCAATACAAAATTTTTAGAAGGTTATGTTAAAATGTTAACCATCAGGACTCAAGCCAGCCAAAAAAAATGTGGACAAAAATTCATTCCATCCAATGCCAGCCTCTATTCTGAAAGGCTAAAGAAGAATGCTATCCATACATATCAATTACAAGTGAAGTTAAGAAAAGAGATTAATAGGATTGGTGGATTGCCTTGCTTTTGTTTCCCCTTCTCACAAAGTATCACATAGAATTATTGGTGGATTTTGTTCAACTTTTATCTATCAAGGGCTGGGACTGGCTTAGGGAAATGTAGGAAAGTTTTTACAATGCAAGTTTAGCCACCTGTTGAACTATTGTATATAAGTTGCTGGCATTGGTGCTCAGTGCTGTAACTTATCAGGATTTTTTAAAACATAGTTCTAGTGCTATTTGAAAGAGTCTTAGATCCATGTGCCCAGCTGACAAATATTGTTACTCAGAAAATTGTTGCATGAAATAGGAGCCAAGTAGAGTTGATCCTGCTTCACTCTCTACTCCTTCCCTGCACCTGTAACCTGTTGGCTGGACTATCAATTAAATATAGGTATAGATCTGTATTGAACATTAAGAAATTTCACAGGTTAGCTAAACTTGTGTTTATAAGAAATCTATGAAAGTCCTATGAAAAGCTCTGATCAGGAAATAAATAGGATAATTCTTCTGTAGAAACCAGCCCCAAGCCAAAGCTGCCATGGAGGGCCATTCCCAGTCACCAGAAGAAACAGGACAAAGCCTATAGTGGATTAAACTAAGAAGCTTAGACAGATTCCAATTTCTGACCATATTAGCAAACACTTCATTGGTGAAGTAGCCTGAATGTATATTTTGGGAGAAAAAGTAAACTTATTTTGAACATGGAACAAGATACGGATGGCTAATCTGCCTCAGCTACACTCTGAGGACATGGGAGGAAAAAGGGATAGTGGGTCATATTCATGTCATGTTATTATGATGAAAGAACAGAAGACTTGAACTTAAATTACATACTTAGTTTAAATTCTTGGCTAACCTGTGAAATTGCTTAATATCCAATATATTATTCCAGCTTTTTTCCCAACTATTTCCTTATTTTTTTAAAAAAAGATTAAATTAAATTTTTTTAAAGATAGTTAATGTAGCAAATTCACTAGTTTTGCAAGATCATTTCTATTAAAAGCAAGACCACCAGCAGCTAAGGATACTTTTACACAGAGATCATTTACATTCAATTTAGCTCAGAATAATTCTCGTCCCACCTTTTAATTTCTGAATACAGTTGCTCATGCTTCTTATCCAATCTGCATATCTTACAAAAAAACAAGAAAAAGTGCAGATATCAATATCTAGCAAATATATAAATACATCCCATCTCTGCCCTATCTTATGTTTATTTTCATAATAAGAACAAAAAATGAACCGTTACTGGACAAGTTCACTCCTGATTAGCCAAAAACATTCATGCAATGCTGCAATTTGCACAATACTTCCTTGACTTTGGCTGAGAGGAAGGAAAACTGAGGAACTGGCATGAGGACTAAGATGCAAATTCACACCAGTGGGAATTATCTACTGTAAAGCCTCCACCATATAGGTTGCAGAAGGTTCTTTGTTTTGTTTCTGAACTTGAAGTTAGTTGTATTCAGTTATAGAAGTGAAGACACTTGATAGTGTTGTAAAAACACAGAGATGTTCTCAGATATTGATTCAGAACTGGCCAAATACTAAATGTGGAAGTTAAAGCATAAAAAACTGTATTAATTATGATATAATTCTTTGATGAGCTATGGGGCAATACAACAACCTAAGGCTCTTTTTTTAAACTAAGTACTCAGTCTAGATGTAAAAGGGACACAGCTGAGTCATAGTCAACTATAATGTGCATATGTATGCATGCATCTGCATGATTAGAATATATTATTCTTTTTATAAAGCTACAGCAGATGTAAATTGTTAAGCCCTTTGTGTTACATCCAGAGATCTGCCTGAATCAGGGGATTGGGCTGCTAGAAGATGACCTTCCCATTCAATGCTTTCTTCAGCAGCCAAAAGCACCTTGTAAAAAATCTACAGGATCAGGGACCCTGCTGAATGAGGAAGAGGCAGCAGGTGGCCATCATAGATAATTAGGCAGACTAGCATCTGTGGAAGTTATTTTCATACAAGCTGCTTCTTAGATTCAGTTAGGGTTAGATCTCTTAATTTTATACATTGTATATTAGAAAAGCATGGTATCAGTAGCTCTGTAAGCTACTTTTGATTCTTAACTTCATCATATGTAATTTGTGCTGAAGTCACACAATCAGAGACTTCAAATGTATTAAGTCACTAAAGTCAATCCTCCATTTAGTGCAAAAGTATAAATTAAAGCATCACAAGCAAAAAAAATATTTCAACAGCTTGTGCTTGAAGACAGCTGGTAAAGGGCATCTCACTGTCATCCTAAGTAATTGATTCCATTGTAAAATTGTTTTACTGTTAGAAAGTTTCTCATAACATTCAACTGACATTTGCATTTATGCCATTATCCTGTGTCCAGTATTCTGTGATGACAAAAGATATAAGGCCTTTAGTTGAATCCTTTTGGGTAGTTGGAGAATACTATCATAAACCAAATCAGTGTAATTTTTTTCAAGTCTCCGTGATATCTTTGAGTAAGACTTAATTTACAGTTTTCTGATCATTGTCATGACAATTCTTGGGATTTGTTCCAGTTTGAATCTTTCTGAAAGTCTGATATCTAAAACTAGGCACAGGTGGTTCTTAACTTGCAGTCATAATTGAGCCCAGAATTACAGCTGTAAATCAAGCTGGTTGTTGGGTGGATCATCAAATGACCATGCCTGATTTTACATCTTTTTTGCAGTGGTTGTTATGCAAATCACTATGGTTATTAAGCAAACACCTTGGTTGTTTAATGAACCCATTGTCGCAATAGATGGAGGGGGATTTCCAGACATTAGAATAAATGGCAGTTTCTGGCAAAAAAAAAAAGGTCATAATTCATAGTCACATGGCTGTGAAAGGTTCACCCATAAATGTGTGCTGGTTGCCAAGTACCCCAAATGTGATCACATGATCTGCAAGTGGTTGTCAGAACTTTGAATCTGGATTGTAAGGTTTGGGGTTGGTTTTTTTGTAACATCGGTTGTAAGAAAGTTGTAAGTTAAGAACTGTTGTAAGTAATTCAGTAGTCTAGCCAATATAGTCCTACTAGACTTAGCAGAATTCATAATGTTTTGAAAAACAAGGCCTATATGTTTGTAGGAAGTAAATATAAGATCAAATTGGACTGGAAATCATGGTGTTTATTCCAGATTGCTCCAACCTGGTGTCTTTCTGATATAGTGAACTTCAAATACCAGACCCAGCAATTAACATGTAAAATGCTTACTCATGGGGATTATGGAAATTGATGCACATTTGAAGTGCATCAAACTAGATTGTAGCAAATTGTTGTGGTCCTCTGGCGATTTGAAAGCTCTTTTCCCAGAAGCCTCTTCATCTTCTAGTCCTCTCTTGCTTTGGAATAGTAGTTTGTAGTTCTTGCTGCCATCAGTTATCTTCCAGAAAGCACCTTTAATTGACATCCCTCAGTCCTGGTGTGTGAGAGATAGGGTTCATTTTGGGTAATTAAAAGATCAAAATACAAATGTAGAAACTATATCTGTAATGCTATTTGCTGACTGTATGGAATATAAGCATGGAGAGAGATTCAGACTTCTCTCTCCATGCCTTTGAGAGATCAAACCAATCACAGAGGAAATAAGCAAAAACTTAATTAAAAAAAGATAAATATGTAAAGCCCCCTTTTAACATTATATATCAAAATGAAAATAGCAGATGTGGAAAAAATAAATTTCAGACAAATCCCAAAGGAAGGCTACTCAGTTACAAACTACGGTCTTTCTGCCAGAATCTCTGACAAAATGCTGGATAGGTTTCACTGTATTATTATATATCACAAGAGATTCTAAAGAAAAACTTAAAGCTTTTGAAAACAGCCTTAAGGATGAAAAAAGGCTAAAATTATGCCCAATTCCCTAACTATTAGGGCAGAAAAATAAAGAACACAGGCCTTAGCACAATACTACAAAATTGAAATAAAAATCCTGGATAGACATTTTAGCTATTTCCACAGAAACAGAAGTTTTCTGAAAAAAAGTTCTTATTTGTTGGACTAGTTGCTTCCTGTTTGATTCAAATTGTTAATTTCTGTTGGGGAGATGAAAAATGTTGCTCTGTCCTTCCTTATATCCTCCGATCTTAAAGAACCAAACTGGTTTTTTTTACTCTTAATCTCCGGGAGAGGGTGGGGCTTCATATGTCATGAATTTGTCCCATGAGAAAGAAAATTATGTAGGAAAATTAAGCAAAATACAGAATACTGTAGAATGATGATATAAAGTAAAATTGGTTTTATTTACTTTTCAATCAGATTGTCACTTTGAACATTATTTTGATTCTTTAGGATTTATATATGTGATTAGGTATGTAATAGATATTTTATGCCTGAGAAATTGCACTTTTTTACCAGTGCTATCATTTTAAACATATTTATTAAAAAATTTAAACCCACAAGGACTGTAATCAAAAACAATATTAAATACTCATAAACATGTTGATTGTAACTATAAATCAGGTAGAAAGGAGACCCTGTACTTTGAAAGCAGGTAGTTTTCTAACTTTTTACATCTACTGTATGTAAACCTGAATGAAATTGCAGTAGAAAATATTGTAGCCTTCCTCCAGTAACTTCTCTCGATTGTTTATAATGTTAGTTGACTTCTATTTATTATAGAGGAAAGACAAGGTACAGAAAATATCTCGGTAATTTAATATGAAATGCTGAAATTGCTGTCTTCTGAGAGCTCACTCATGTATGTGCACGTGTATTCAATTTTCTTCTGTGCTTCTAATTACTATTCGTTTGTGATGTTTTGAAGGTTGGAGTTTTTTTTCTTCCTTACAGTATTAAAAACCTTCAATTGGGCAATAAAAGCGTTTTTTAAAAATCCATCCTATATGGAAACATAGTTAGGCTTCTATTGTGCGAGAGATGAAAGCAGCAAGGATCTTGTTTTAAGATCACAATAATAAGGAGTTCATAATATCATAATAAAGAAGGAAGGATAGTGTAATTCATCATTTTCTCATTTTATAGATCTCATCTTGTTGATCAAACTTTGTGCCTTAAAAGCATATATGAAAACAAATAAGAGTGGTGAATACATGTAT
>JAOYMU010000274.1:22237257-22252845 GCA_025802295.1 Psammodynastes pulverulentus
GACGCGTCAGCATCGGTCCACCAGCCCTGGGATTCGGCTGGGGACCCCTGACGAGCCGTCCGTGAACGGCAGGTGCCTTTTCTGGGACGCCTGGCCCCTAGGGGCCTCAGCGGTTGGGTTCGGGCGCTGGGGGCAGAGAGAAAGCCCTGCAGACGTCCGGCACCACTGGAAGCCGGAAGTCGAGTCCAATTCTGGGAAATTCTAAATTGCTACCACCATCACCCTATCTCAGGCTGGTTTCTTTACTAAAGAAAGAAAGTAAAGAACTGTCATCATAATCGTTGAAAAACTATAGAAAATACACAATAGTTAAATTATTTCTGCATCATTTCATTTTATTGGAAACATATAGTGTTCAAATACCTTGTCAAAGAAAGGACAGCAGCTAAAGTAAAAATATAAATTTGTAGAGTGGCATTGCATAAAATCTGTGAAGAGAAAGGAAGATGACCTTGAAGAAGATATGCAAGATCTGTTACTAAAGCAACAAAGGGTAAAACATATTGTAAATCCACAAGGACAGAAAATATGCAGAAGAGGCCTGGCAGATGTTTCCCTAATTCACAAAAGTATAAGAAGATGGAGAAAGTACAACACAATCACATTTTCAAGATTCCACTATTATAGCCACTCTCATTAAAAATTAATTCACATGTACACAGAAAGGGTCTTTGTATGTGTGAAGAGTTTATTTTTAAGAGAAAGGATTAGGACATATATCTGTATTTATTCCTCCTGCTTTTCACTCTGTTTTGATGGGTCTCTCTAAGTCATCTATATCTCGGGTGTCAAACTTGCCGCATCACATTGTCATCACATGATATATCGCAACGTTTTTTCCCTTCGTGGAGCTGGGTTGGGCGTGGCCTGCACATGACACATCCGGCCCGCGGGACTCTAGTTTGACACATCTAATCTAAGTCATCCAAGAGAGCATAAACACCACATCACCTGACTGAGATGTGCTAACAACCTCACCCCCCTTTTGTTGTTAAACGAATCACTGTGGTTGTTAAGTAAAACATCAAATGACCATGATTTATGGTTTCACTTCTGCCTTTTCTATTAATTCTGCTTGTCGCAAGCCAATTGGCAATCACATATTCCAGTTTTATGCTGGGACAGATATACTGAGCCTCTATTTCCATTTAATTTAATTTAATTTGATTTTATAATTCCATTAATTTAACTAATCAAATTCAATTTTCTACTGACCCTGCTCATT
This sequence comes from Psammodynastes pulverulentus, assembly GCA_025802295.1. Taxonomy (NCBI): domain Eukaryota; kingdom Metazoa; phylum Chordata; class Lepidosauria; order Squamata; family Psammodynastidae; genus Psammodynastes; species Psammodynastes pulverulentus. The sequence goes on from JAOYMU010000274.1 coordinate 22,238,483, forward strand.
TATATCCTTATCTTGCCCATTTTACATAGGGTGGCCTTGTCATATCTGAGACCATGTGCAATTGCTTGTGCCACCCACCCAGACTGAACACTCTTCAGTGTTCAGTCAATCATACATAATCACATAGGTCATCTGTCAAGACTCCAACTAATGAACTCAAGCAAATCAGAACTCTAAGACTAGAATCCTCCTCAGAGATCTTTATTTAGTACATCATATCTGCATAGCTTTAAAGGAAAACCAACTCTAAATCTTTCCTGCGGTTTCAGTATAATTAAAATAAGAAATAACCCCATCCCCAAGTGTCACAGGTCACATTGGCCAATTGGGTTAATTGGCGGGCTCTTCAGGCATTCCTTCCCCAACCTTGTCCGTTGCCAGTAGAGATGAGAAAGCTCATCTCTACTGACATTGTTGTGTCTAGTGAGGCATTCCAACATCCTTCCCCTTCTGTGTGACAACTGAAGAACAGAAAAATGGCTGCTGCCAGGTTTGGTTCGAAGTTGACATCATCTTTGTGTTGGCATGTACACATACACATTATGTATGTATATGTTACAAAACTGAAATTTACAAATTAAAAAATTAAATGCTGCAGATTGTAATTCTAAGTAGATACACAAGCATGGGACTCAGGGCCTAGAAGGTTGAAGAAAGATTTGTACAAATTAGTGCCAGTATTTCTATGTCAGAACTATAGCAATAATCACTAAAATCTTCCTGTGTTAATTTTTAATTTACATGCATTTTAAGAACATTTCAATGTCCATGAAAATTGAAGACAAAATTCTAATTGAATATTTTATTCAAGGACTGTATCTGTACATTAATCCCCAAACTTCTAGATATTGTAAAACCTCTTCCATACTGCAGTAGGTTGCAGTTCCCACTATATGCAATAAGTTCTGTTTATTTTCCTTTATCATATTCTAATTATGGTAAAAATATTATCTATAAAATACTGAATCTTTGTTGCACATCCAATAAAATAATAAACATGAAAGCTTATATAGATCATCACCATGAAATATATTTCGAATCAAGTTGTCACCCTCTTGTGGCATATTGTTAATGTGGATAGGATTTGACATAGAACATATTTAAGAAATTACCATTTATAATAATGTATTCCTATGAATTTGCAGTCATGCAGAAATCTGAACTATTTTAACTACTTATTTCCCTTTTATTAAGCGAAAATAAGCTACAGAACTGCATATTTGCTAATCTATGTGAATATGGACTTTAGTTGGGAGGGGACTTGCTTTGATTTATATGCTGTTTCATTAAAATACACAAAACAGGATTTTTTGCTTTGTTTTGTAATCAGATATTTGAGTTAGTTGTGAGTCACTCACCCTCCGTAATAAAAAAGGAAGCAGTGGCAAACCACTTCTGAAACCTTGCCAAGAAAATTGAAATGCCTTGTTTAAGCAGTCTCCAGAACTAAACACTGATTTGAAGACATATACACACACAAAAACTTTTCTGTAATTTTATTTATTTATTTCATCAAGCATGCATTGGATAATTGGTATAAGTATAAACATGATTATGAATACATAAACAGAAGATGGATGTTAGATGTTTGCTTATTTAAACTCAAAACCTGACATAATTTTAAGGTTGTGTTATGTACGTGCATACATGTAATGAAAAGGATTTTCTACATGCATTATTATTGATGTGTAGTTACGGAAGCTATGATGGACAACAATCATACATTAACAAATGTTTTGGATGAAACATGAGGCATCTCAGACATAACTCTTCATGTCTATTTGATGTTTATCCACTTTGCAATATTACTCCCAAGTGATTCCTTTTCTTTTTCTTTTTCCTTCCTTCCTTTCTTCCTCCCTTCCTTCTTCCCTCTTTCCCTTTCTTCCTTCCTAGTTCTCTCAGCTAATTAAGATTGTCAGCTCATTGGGTCCTGAGAAGTTTCCTCTTGTAGAACAAACATTCTTTCCAAGCCATAAGCAGATGGTAAGTAACATGGTTTCTTTGTTTCAGTGGTACAATGTTTTGCAAAAGGAACTGAGATTGCATAAATCAGTATCCTACAGAGGCAGAGTCATGCCCCTTCACAGAAATGTTCATTCCACTTCCTTCTCATCAATAACTTTTATATACTTTCAGGCCTGGTTTATGATAGCCCTAATTTCCCCAATATTTAGTTTTATTATGATTGCCAGTGCACACTCCTGATCAACGACTTATTTTAATATGACATTATAATAATATAATATGACATTATAATAACATTTCTCAGTATTATAAGGAAATAGTATTGCTGGCCACAGACAAGAATGCAAGTGTAATGCAAGGACAGAGGATTATTAGGTTTCCCAGAAGCTTGACTACAATGTTGAATTTATGGATGTCCAGTGCATTGCCATATCTACTGAATGATATCAGCATGCTATGTGGAACACATTAAATACAGATGTTGCTTGCTATGTTGGACTGTAGAGTTCTTATCTGAGCAAATTCAACAGTCTGACAAGTATGTGTGTGTATATACAGAGGAGAGAGGGGGGAGGAGCCAAGAAGTAACGAACTAAAGTACAGGATAACTTTATAACCATTCAAGGTTGTAACATTCCTGCAATATCTATATTACTAGTTGTTGAAAATTGTCACTCACTGGCTCCCTTTGCAAAATTATTTGCAAAGTCCAGCTCTCTTTTCTCATTATATAAAAAAGAGTTCTTTACAACTTTTGACCACTTGTTCAAACAGCATTCAAAATTAATGAGGGGCACCTGCAACTAGTTCATGAAATTGCAGCCATTGCCCATGGTCACAGGATTGCTGTCTGGGTGCTCAAATGCCCAGCTTGCAATTATATCACAGTGAACCACAATATAGCCATTTGTGACTTTTCCTGCAAACACAATAGGGAAGCTGCTCCCAGGAAGTTGAAAGTTGCCTCTACTTTTTCCACATTTTTCCCTCCTATGGTCTGTCAGTGTAGGTAAAGACATTTCTTTGCAATAATGACCTAACAATGACCTAGTATGTTATTAAAAAGAGATTGAGAATATCAACATCTTTGTAAGGTTGTTTTGACTCATTCTATACAGAGTTAGGCATAATAATCTGTAACATTTTGAGAAGCAGCATTTCATCTCATTTCTGGTGTGTTGACTGATAGCTATTATTATCAGTTTGTACGGTATTACTATGCATGCTGCTAAAAATAAGTAATAGGCATGGGTAGATAATATTAGTAATATTACATGGTGCAAGAATGGAAGGACTGAGTATTGGAAATACTCAAGACTTTATTTAATTTTTCTTACTCTCCCCAGTGGCTTCCACAGAATCTAATTTCGTTAAAATAACAAAAGAAGAATTGTAACCAAACAGAGCAGGCTCTGCCCTTTTGTGCATGGATGGGATGTCATGATGAATATACAAGGGGAGCTTGCACAGCAGCAGATCAATACTTGGTTTGGAATTCCCTTGAACCCTCCCAATTGTTTCCTGCTATCTCCAAATTCTCTTAAATTGACTGTTCCCTAGATATGAAAGAGCAGGGGTGTCAAACTCGATTTCACTGAGGACAACATCAAGATTGTGTTTAACCTCAGGGGGGAGGGGGTGGCCAGCTTAATATCACTCATGTCAGGGGCGCAGGTGGTGGCCCAGGCACTCTGCCAGCGAAAACAGGCTCCTGAGCTCCATTTTCAGCTGCAACAGCCTCCTGCAATCCTCTGCCAGTGAAAACAGAGCTCAGGAGGGCCGCTTATGATCCATTTTCACTGGTAGAAGCGCCATGGGCCAATCCTTCGCTGTTTCCAGGGCGGCCCAAAGGGTCAGATCTAAGCACCTCGCAGACTGAATCCAGCTCCTTGGGCCTCGAGTTTGACACCCCTGTGAATGAGTATGTTTTAACATCACTATATTTAAGATTAAAACAGTTTATCAAAATTATTAAACAATGTTTTAGTGTAAATCTTCAACAAAAATCTATATATTGACTATATTTAAAAAACAGATTCAAACTTTTTAAAACACCAAAGGGTTGCCAAATCCACCTATATATATTTAGGTGAATTCATATAAAATATGAATATTTTGGAGTCGGGCATTCTGGGCAATAAAATGTATACCCTTAATCAAGAAGCAAAATATGTTGTTTTCTATTTACATATCAGTAAGGAAAATAACATGCAATGAAACAAAAATACATTTAAAAAAATGTATGTATAAAAATGTTTCTTCCTTGGAATTATTTATTTGTGCTTTCTACATTGTCCCAGGACTTCCTTCCTTTATTGCTTGAGTCCATTCATAATTTACCCTTGTAAATTCCAGGAATACAAGTCAGGAAAAATTACACTCTGATTCCGTCAGTGCTACATTAGGGAAATGGTTTAATTTAGGATCCATACATCTTTGTAGATTTCTGTCATTGTGGAATTTCACTCTGTGATATACTGTACTAACTAAAATAGCTTTCAAGAACAATAATTTTTCAGAAACTCTGAATAAGGAAAATACCAAAGCAGTATAATTTTATTAGAAAACCTTCCAATTTTTTTTCCTAGGTAGGAAGTTTCTGCTTTTTAAACTAGAAGACTTCTCTGTCATATTGTAGGCATAATATTGCAAAGATGGACTAGTGAGCTAATGGTTAAAAAAAAATCTATCGTTTAATTAGGGGATAGGAAACCTTTAGTATTTAAATGTTGGTGAATTCACATAGTGACTAATGATGATTTGGGGAACTGTGACAGCCATATATTACCCAAGCTATTTTTTTCCTCTATAGAAACTTTATGTTAGCATCTACAAGAGTGATTAAGTAAAATTTTAGGATTGATCCATCATATATTGCTTTGGCCAGAAATAGCTTTTTATACAGCAAAATGAAAAATTAATTACAATAGAGATCAAAGAATATCTGTGGTAAGAAATAAAACACTTTATTGTTTAGAATAAAAGTACACTATAAAAAGTGAACATTATTACCTTAAAAGACAATATACATTCAATGAATATAAAATTTATAAATAACAAAACAAGGAGGAAAACTGTAAACAGTGCTACTAAACTAAGCAAAAAGTACATTCCTTTTGGGGAGGAGATTTCTCCTAGATTGCATTTATTTCCACTCTAATGTTCATAATTGCTAACAATGGTAATGCAAAAAATAAAACAATTCTTTACATCTTGGTCCTAGGCCTGTTTCTACAAAAAAAGAGTTGGAATCAGTAGGGTTTATTACTAAGATGTAAATAGAATTAAATCCTAATTCTGCGGTCATATGCATGCTTTTCCTGAGAATAACCTCCATCAAATTTAATGCAACTCCCTTCTGAAGAAAAAAGACATGCTAAATTGAATCCCTTGCAGATGAGTTCATAATTGGACATATCAGGTCTTATAACTTCTGGAATCAGTGGAAAGACACCAGTTGACTTTAATAGGAATGGCTCAGGCCCATACATCAAATATAAAACTAAGGACTCGGGGCATCTTGCTGATAAGTGTACTGGATAAACACATGAGTCAGACTACCATTTCAAATCCCACATTACAGTCTGTACAATGAGAATAAAAAAGACGCATATTTTATTTGTTTGCTTAAGACATTTATATAGCCACCCACCTTGTATCAAACTTTGGATTGCTCACTTTTCTTTTTAAAAAAATACTGTAAATACTGTAAGTTTCAGCACTGAAAACTTTGAAGGCATCCCAAAAGAAATGTATTTTTTGCTGGGTTTTTCCCCCCTCTCTTTTTGCCTCCTTATTAAAACAACACCAAGAACCAAGCCATCCTGTAGGAGAGGATTGTTGATTGAGCTATCACTCTTCCTCAAATAACTCTTATCTTCTGTGGTGTACAATAGAACACCTACATAGAGAAATATATTTTATTGGATGGATATGCTATTTTATTTCTAACAAATACAGAGATACATTACAACTTGAATAAGAACATGTTTTTTTCATAGCATAAGAGAGATTTTCATCATTTTGTGACTGCAGTATTATGGTGATTCAGGTATGACCTTAATAAGTGAAAATAATCTGGAGCTGCCATTAGGTGAAAGGAGCGATCAAAATCTGATACAGCTGCTTTCTTCTTGCCTTTAAGATCTCAGCTTAAATCAAGTTTGTCTCTAGAAATGGGGCAATTCATATTGCTGGCTTTTATGATTTTGGCTGATTGCAATATAAATTAGTCTTTTTTATGAAAACAACTCTGAACCTACTGTTAGCAACATTTACACCGGACTTTATAAACATAAAAATACTGTTGTGGAAAATATAGCATTTTTCTGAAACCATGTGGTATATGGATCTGCAGTGAGGTTGTGATAGATTTCTGTGTTTGTGTATCCTCATTCCTGCTCAGCCATCTCTTTTGGATTGTACAAGCTCTATCGATAATACTAAGCCCTCTCTTATAAAAACATATTCAGTTTAACTGAGGAGAAAACTAGGTGCATTTTTCGATTATATTATAGAACAACTTTGAACTTATGGCAGCTCTGTTTTTAGGAGGAATGAATTGAAGACAGAAAATAATGTTAAGACAAATTTTAATAGCACAAAAGGACAGAACTTGTGCTTGTAGTAAGTGTATTAACCTTCACCCCATTCTACGGTCTCAGTAAATTATGCAGTTGCCAACCCCAATAGAAACTTCGCTCTTAAATTACTTTTAAAAGATTTTTATATTACACCTTTTCATAATAGTAATAAAGATTGCAGTGAAAGCAGAATAGCCAGTTCCTTACTGCTAGAAAGCATAGTGAGCCCAAACCACAGGGCTGTTTAACTGTATTCAACAGTGGAATACATAATAATCTCCCTAAAAATATTATTTTAGTTAATAGATCTAGTTCTTTAAGAATTACATTAAAGGCTGGAAAATTAGGTTTTAATATATTCCCTGCCCATCTTCTCTATTTTCACTGTGCCTACTGATAAACACACTATTAATGAGTAGGAAAATATTATGAAGAAGCGATCTTTCACTGCCTTGCCAATATTCACAGGAGAATAAAGTATTATGAAAAGATTCCTATATAACAGAATTTACAAAATACCGCATCATGAAAAACTATGAAAAAAATTAAATGCTTTTCAAAGTACAGGCTGAATCAGTATTCATACAATAGTAAGGCACTTTTACAACACCGTTCTATTGTATAATTTTTAAGGGAAAGGAATAGGGGACCATGGAAATATTTCAGTCTTAGACAATTGTTTGCATTGGCCCTTATTTTGATGGCAAGAAGGAAAACAAGCATACAGGGAAGGGAATAAAAACAGATTATTATCACTTCTTTAGAAATTACTGGAACTAGCTTTCAAACTAAAAAAACAAAATAGTAACTAATGACTTGGAATGTGAATGGTTGCTCTTTTGAAATAAAAGCGTGAAACTTTTTATTACTTATAGCATGAAACACAATCATGCCCTGTCAAAAATAGCTTATATCATTATATCTATATACATTTTTGTTCAGCAAAAGCAGTGTTTGGGCAGCTGGTTTCTTACATCAATATGCCCCAGGGAGGGTTGTTTCTTTCCTCCTGTGCTCCAACTTTGTCCCCTCTCCACAAAATTCTGGGAAAATTGTGTGTAAAACAAATATTGAAGAAGCAGTTTTACATCCACATCAAAGCCACAAAAATATCTGGTGTTGATTTGGTTCTCAACAGGTTTGTTCCATATTTGTATTTAGAAAATGTATTTTAGTTGATTTTGATTTCTTTCAAAGAAATTTATTTTCTGTGCAAACCTAGAACTGCCATGAAATTTCTACATTCATATTGGAATGACAGGCTTTTTGAAGTACGCAATCTTTTAAATCCATGCAAAGGAATTTTCCCCAATACTCCATATTCCACTCTATATAAGCATGATGACTTTCTTTGTATCCCTTCATTATGTGGCTCACAATGGTGATTAATCCCAACTGGCTGCGTTCATAGCTACCTGCTCTGAGAACTGAATGTGAGAATAAAACAGCAGCACAGGACATGAAGAGGAGGGAATAGAATTTTAATCAGGAAGTTTTTGAGATTTGTGTTTTCCTACAAAAATATATATTGCTATATGTATAGTGCTATAAAAACTTTAAGCAAAAGCTCCCTTGATCATCTGGGAACTTCTGTTCACACACCAGATAAATATTTGATCAACATGGGATGAGAGCAATTTTTTAAAAGATAATTTTAAAAAAGAGTTAAGACAGCATAGATTTAAAAATCACAACAGTTCGAAGTGCTAAAAATTGCAAGAAACAGGCACTAATATCATGGTTGCCATCATGATCAAATATGCGTTAGTGTCCAAAGAATGCTCAGCCACATGGGAAGAAAAGAACAGGAAAGAAAGACAAATGGAATTTCAGGGGTCAGTTGCATTGATGATGGTTTTATCAGGAGGTGCCCATCCTCTATACCAGCTGCAATAGCCATCTTTGTGTTTGATGCAAGCATAATGCTTTGACTGGTACCCTGGTTGACCAAAGCTGGAAAGCATGTCCGTCCAGAGGCATTCATTCTTGGAGGTCACAAAGCAAGGAAGATAGTAGCATGGCTTAATCTATAATTATAAAACAAAACAAATGAAAGGTGTTGAATTTACCAGACACTTTAAAACTGTATAATTAACTTTTGTGCTCATATATATCTTCTGAGCCGTGGTGACGCGGTGGTTACAATGCAGTATTGCAGGCTAATTCTGCTGACTGCCAGCTGTCAGCAGTTTGATTCTTATCGAGTCAGGGTTGGCTCAGCCTTCTATACTTCTGAGGTCAGCAAAATGAGGACCCAAATTGTTGGGGACAATATGCTGACTCTGTAAACTACTTAGAAAGGGCTGTAAAGCACTGTGAAGTGGTATATATGTGCTATTGTTATTATTATTGGTTCATTGCATGGACAGACAGGTGTTTGTTGCCATTCGGTGCGATAGATTCTCCGAGCAGCAAGTAAAATGATCAAGTTCTAGTGTGATTCTGATCATCATAACAGAGATTAATTGCTAGAATGTTTGTATTTTATTTAATATTTATACCAATATTTAAATAGGCAAGTACAGACCGGGTTTCTTTTATTTTGGAAATAATTGGGAATGAATAATAATGGGTGGTCCAAAGTCTAGTAGTCCAGTAGTCTCTACATCTGAGTGTTCCTAAGACTTAGTGAAACATACCACGCATATTGGATATGTTGTTACTTTGTGGAAAGTGATTACTTTTCAAAATGGATAATACAATCTAGTATTCAATTGCTTCAGAACTCATTGCAAACATTTATACGGAGGTGTCCTCCCCCAACATCTGTATATCAAAGTGGTTTTTTTTTTTAAGAATACCCATGATAATCTGTAGATCTTTAAATTTATATATTTGCTGCAATAGATGTGTAAAACTATTTTGCAGCACCTTTCAGCATCTATAATGTTGTTATGTCTCTTACCTGAAAATCATTACTTCTTGTTGCTACAGAAGCTAGTCCAGTTTAAGAGTACTGGCAGGTTTTTGTGAAAATTACTGTTTATGGAAAAAAATATTGTTCTGTTATCCAGAAAATGAAGTCCAAATGGCACGATATAAATCTGCCACCTCAAGCAACAGAATTAGGTTCCCTTCCACTATATAGCAAAAAGATAGGGAAAAAATCCCTAAGTACCAGCTGCAAATCCCTCAAGCCTTGGAATTGAGCACAGAGCCTTGGAAAAAAGAAATTAAAACTTTCAAAGTGTGACCTTGGAAATGGATTTAATAGTGTCCCTCCGTTTTAAGCCTTCCTGAAAATAAAGATTTCATCTTAGGAAACTCTAAAAGAAAATCAACAGACTATAAAAATTACTTTTTGTTGAGATGTTGCTTATGTCAAAGTCTGGTTTCTCTAAGTGAGACTGTCAGAAACTAAATACATGCCTTCATTTTTGTATTTATTCAGGTTGGATAATTTAATTTTCCCCAGTTATATCAGTTCATATATAAAGGTTTACAATTGCTATATGCAGTGTGAGTGCCTATATGCAGATCACCCATGTATTTTATTTCCCATGCCAGCAATGGGAAGGTGGAGGCGGCAAGAATAATACATTTTCTCTTGCTAATTGGGAAGATATTCATTCATATCAGTTCCATCCTCCTTCCTTTTTCTGAGTCATTGCAGGTGAGGTAATAATAAACACAACTCAGTTTTCATGAAGAAAAGAGCACCTGTGGGACGGGGAGGGGAGGGGAAAAGTTTGTATGAGATTTTAGAAAATTGATAAAATACATATCCCTAAAATTTGTTTGAGGACAAATGTGACTTAACAGCACCCTCTAAGAGTGAGACATACAAATAATAACAGACATATTAAATGTACAGTTTGTCTTTGCGTAGAGCTTAAGAAGGTTCTGTTCTCTAATTTTTCATACAAGTCTAGGGGTCTGAGAAAAAGAGTCTGATTCAAACTCACCCAGAATAGATCCTAGTCCAGCACTTTAAATAACATACGACATTCCTGCTGCCCCACACACCCTGCACTCGTTACCTTAGGCCTCTCACGCCCCAATACCTGTCACGCCACTGCCAGATTTATTCGGCGTCCACTTGCCGCAGGACATAACATTCCTCATTGTGCCAGTGCCACCAGTCATGGCAGGAGGCCCCATAGCACATCATGCCCATGCCGCTGATTGTGACAGGATGCCATGTGTCGCAATGTGCCAGTGCCGCCACTTGCATGCGCAATGACACCGTGCACCATGCAATCTCCTGCCACAAGTGGCAGCACCGGTGGGACAAGCCATGCAGCATCCTTCTGTGAGCATCAACACCAGCATGATGCACCACGTGACGTCTGGCCACAAGCAGCTGCAGAAGAAGCCAGGCAGTGGTGAGACAGGTGTCGGAGCATGGGAGGGATGGCTGTGGTGGTCCTAAGGTCAGCAGGTAAGACATCCCCCCAAAATAAGACCTGGTGCTTCTTTTGGAGGAGAAAAATATGAATACAACTACTGTGTTTTCCCCAAAATAATTTTGGGGGAAATACAGTAGTTGTATTCATTTTTGATGTATCCATTCTTAAGCCATTCCCAAGTTTTATTACTGTTTCCCTTGCTTTCAATTTATTTCTGATATTGACCATGCCAAAGTTTCTTTTAAATTTATCATTCACTATTATAACAGTGGATTCTGCCTTGGATTCTGCCACACTCAAAAGGTTTTCCTTTCAGACATTTATTAATATTGTATATTTTTGCATTCTTTATGTAATATTTTAAAAATCCTTTTCTGATTTCATTCTCCTCAGTCTGCTTCAGTTACAACCAACCAGTATAGGGTCTATGACAACTCACCACAGCCAACTCACTGCAGGGCAACTTGCCATAGGACAACTCGCTGTGGGACAATTCAACAATTCAATTATTTAAAATAATTTTTAAAATATTTTAATTTTTGTCATTCACATTTCATTCTGCCTCTTCTTTGGTATCCTTTCTTTAATGATTCTATTCCAATATTTCTTCAATATTATTGTAGCTCTTTTCCTGCAGCAAATTGTCCCGCAACAAATTGGACATGGCAAGTTGTCACATAGTGAATTGGCCACAACAAGTTGGCTGCAGTGAGTTGGCAGGGGTGAATTGGCTTTGGAGAGTTGTGGTGGCGAGTTGGCCACAGCAAGTTGTCCCATTCCACCAGCATAGCTTTAGGAATTTTGGAAGATATCAATAAACTAGTGTCTTGAAGATTGAACTCTGGGAGATGTAGTATCCGACAGGATTCAGACAGAAGGGATGGAACATTACACTGTTATCCTTCTCTTATCCATCATTCTATACAACAGAAATTATGCAGATTAAATTTGCAGATTTCCAGGAAATAATCTGAATATTCACACACAATTAATAACAAAATAAATAAAGGACATTCCATCCTTGAGAAATTATTTTTCTTTTAAGATAATTTTCTTTTCAGTTTCTTTCACCACATTGAAAAAAAATTGCTACCAAAAGTGCAGGAAAAAATATCTGCACTTAGCTACAAAAATATGAATAATTTTCCATAATTCCTTCCCAAAAATTTTATTTAAATTGAAGAACAAGTACTTTGGAGCTATCCATATTTTCCTAGCCTACTGCTCTGCCAACCTTCCCACTTACCTGCCCTGTATGATTTACCACAAGTGTAAAAAAAAAAATCACTCAAGTAATGTGGATTCACAATGTATGAGATGTATGTTAGGGGAAAAAAGAACTGGGTTTGGGAAAAGCACATCAAACTGACCAGGTAATATCCTGCCCCTTATGAATATGTGCCTGGTAAAGTTATCACCAAAATCAGAATCTCCAGATATTGTGTCTCATCTACAGTAGCTCTAAAATCTCATCAGTTCCAGACTGAAGGCCTTGTGTATGATCTCTTCCCTATGGTAGTTCTTCCATCTCTTCTTCTATAGTGGAGTCACGTCTGTCACCACGTGGAAAGATGAAGGCGTCAAAGGTGAACTGCTTTTGTGCATGCTGTAACTTCCTGTATTATTCCATTTCTACCATTCCTGTATAGTAAGAATAAGTGGGAATGTTTGCTTTTCTTTAAAAAAAAACTTTACCAACATGTACATATTTCTCCATAAATAGGACAAAATCAATTTTAAAATACTAAATAGAGAAGAAAGCAAAATGAAGAGATTTATCCCCTAGGCAAAGTATTCTGAGAATTGTATTTCATGCTGATTTTTTTTTTATTATTGACAGATTGTATAATAGTCATAACATAGTCTTCCTCATGCTGAAAAAAGCTGTTCCTATTGAATTTGGCTGGGTGTGAAAAGATGAACATGTTATCCGTTTATGATATTTTCATTCTTTTTTTCTTTTATAAACATAGATCCGTTTTTGGAATTTGTTCATAAACAGGACAGAAGGAAAGTGATTTTTTAAAAAAAAAAAAACCTAAAATAGAAGAAAATAGAAGGAGCAGGTTCATCCTTCCCTCTGTCTGGTTCATGGCATCAGAAGCCTAGATAAATTCAAATCATAAGTTACAAATCATCAGTGCATATATTCCATCAGATCTAACTGAAATCTGAGTCTCATTTTTTTTAAATGAAGTATTTGCTCACAAGACCCTTTCATTCAAAAACAAATATCTAGTACTTAAACATATTGTACATTTACTTTTTATTTTTCATATTTTTTTATTCCAATTATTGCAAGTGTTGATGATCCTTCGGCATCTAAATCAAATAAGCTGAAGCTGTGAAAAGATTAATGTGCTAAATATAATTCTTTATATGTACTAATATGCCACCTTGTGGCAAACGAATATACTTTGTACCAAACATAAAGTATCTTGAATATCTGTGCCACTAGGTGGCAGAAATAAAATATGGTGCTCATTTAAGCATAATGTCTCTACCGGTATCTATATGCGTTTTAAATGGGGTACATTCACATTATATTCCTTAAAAAAAAGAATTATAACCTATGCTAAATTAAATCTTCTCAAATACTTACTCTATAAGTATTTGGGGGAGAAATGGGGAATATTTCAGGAATATAAATACTCCTAAATTTCCTTCTGGATAAGAATGAACTCAGTATTCACATATAAATCCTTCTTTACCTTAGTTTGTCTATTGAAGTTAAAAAAAAATTTTTTTTCAATAAGAAATATCAGTATATATGAAGTCAGTTTTATTTATTGTTATGATTGGCAGAAACCTTCCAGGAATTCAGGAGAAATTGTCTATATTCTGTTATAACTCCACAAATCTAGAATTCTCTAAAATTCTGTAAGTTAAAAAAGAAAAACTACTTTTTCACAAGTAAGAGTCCAAATAGTTGTCAAAAGAAGTACATGTACCCTTTATATAACTTTGGTTTTCTTGACACTGACAGAAGACATGGACCAAACAATCACAAAATATTCTGGGTCCTTTTTTACAATACAATTAGTTAATTGAATCAATGGGAGAGTTTAATATTTGTTGGTAAAACTAAAAAGGGTTCAGTTAATCCAGTCAATCTTCAGGCTAAATACATTTATGAATAAAGGCAAATGAAGAACCTGGCAAGGTTCATTTAAACAAATCCAGGTATTCACATGGATAATATAATTCTACTCAGTTAATCATATTGTAGGAACATGTAAGCAGTCACTTGCCCTGTTTTGCGCCCCCCCCCCAAATTTTTTTTTGCTGAAGATAAAAAAAAAGGCTGCAAATATAGAATTTTCCTTTTCAAGGTGTTCATTATCAAGTGCTGTCACCATGAAACAATCTTCCTAATCTAAACAGGTAGCTGTACCCAAACCCGGTGGCCAATGCAAAGAATACCATCCCTGTCCTATTGTCCTGATTTATTTGTACCTTTTTC
>JAOYMU010000274.1:22253837-22271523 GCA_025802295.1 Psammodynastes pulverulentus
TTCTCCAAACTACTCAAAATTTCCGCTACCGGTTCTCCAGAACTGGTCAGAACCTGCTGAATACCACCTCTGTATCAGACCACATGTTTTATAGATCTAAAATGTAATGGCTATTTCCCACTCCATTTGAAAATCTGCATGCCTTTGCTATCCACTAAAGTTTTCTAGAAAATAAAAATTCTGATCGCAGCTTTAAGCCTTTCCTACCATCCTGTTCTTTTTACTCCCATTGCAAATTGTCCCATCAAATAAAATTGCAAATGCACCATTGAAAAGAATCAGTTAAAAAGACAGTTCAATCCATAATTGCAGTTGAGTTGTTGCAAGTCTAAAGTAAAATATCACAGAACATGCAAAGAAATAAAAGGAAGTAGGAAAGTTGGGTCTGCTTTAAGTTCAGAATGGGTTAGCATGAATTAAAGAAACACTAACCAAATCAGCTTGACATAAGTTAATCTTTTCACAGTCCTGAAATGAGCATAAGAAGGATCAATTTAGCAGACAGTTTGAACTATTATTCAATGGTTTTTATTTTTCTCTATACATTTTAGACTCAGTGCAACAGGAGCTATCTTACAGCAGAGGGCACCAAAGACTACTGCATAGATATATGCATTTAGTGGTGTAAATCAAAGATTATAATGAAAAGCTAAAGAAATAGTTTATAATCTAACAATCTCAGGAATTTGGAAATTCATCATATCTAAAAACATTGTTTACAATTAATAATAGGGGAAACAATATTAAACATTCATAATTCAAACAAAAAGACATTTATTACAATAAGAAGCTAATTCTCTGAAACAAGTAGCTATTTTAATAATTTTTCTCCTGCTTTCAGTTTGGTTAATGTATTAATCCATTATGAAAGTAAATTTTCTAGCAAATATACCATGACAACTTGGGTTGGCCTGCATTTCCAAACTTTAAAGAAGGATACTAGAGGTGGTATTCAGCAGGTTCTGACTAGTTCTGGAGAACCAGTAGCGGAAATTTTGAGTAGTTCAGAGAACCGGTGGTAACCTTCTCCCAGGAGTGGGATGGGTATGGAGATTTTGCAGTATCCTTCCCCTGCCACGCCCACCAAGTCACACCACACCCACCAAGCCACGGCCACAGAACCTGTAGTAAAAAAAATTGAATCCCACCACTGAAGGAAACACTGCCAGCCACTCTTTTACTACCGTATGTGTTTCTGAGGTAAAATGCTTCCATCACTATGTGATTTCTCTCTCAATATAAAAGTTTTCTTTTATTCCAAGTTTTCTTGAACTTTTCCTTCTTCTCCTTAAGAAACATGCATACCAATCAGTCTTGCACTTCCTAGGACCAAGTTAGAGAAATTGGCCCAAGGTAACCTAGATGCCTTTATGAATAAGGTGAAAATAAATCTCCACATCTCCTGGTTTCCAGCCTGTTGTCTTAACCATTATATGATATCAAACTGGGTCTTTCTCTTTCAGCAATGCATTATGATATAGAATAACTTATATCCAAATTTGCTCCCTCTGAATTATGCTGACATACAGCACAACTTATCCCAGCCTAATGTTTTTCCAGATTTGCTTGAAATCTGTATATAAGCATATTTGGATAGCTGCAGCTGGGGAGACTACGAGATTGTGGGCCAGAGCAGAACTAACAAATTTGAATATTGAGAGTTCTCTTTATTCATAAAGTCTGACTGAACAATAAAAATGTCATCAAAATGAATTTCAGCAAATTATTTATTTAAATGTATTGCAGCTCCCAGTTCTGATGATTGATAGGATTGAGAAGACTTAATCAGTCTGCTCAAATAATGTGCCCATTACAAAGGGAAACTGTATTTCATATGGTTGCTTCTAGTATTTCTATTAGTTCCCTTCTTTTAAATTTATATTCAAGAATTATAACTCATGAATGCAAAACAGAATTTTAACAATGGTGGATGCATTAGGTGGAAAGACAGAGACTTATACAAAGCCACAAAAAACACGTCATTTTTGGACAACTCATTATTATAATGGTGAAATCTCCTTTAAAGTGAGCTTGACTCTGGATCATGAATATCATGAATCATGAATATCATGAATCATCATGAATATGAGACACAGGAATGGACATTGTCTTCTACTCATTTCTAGTTCATCATATATGCAATTTCTGCTCACTTTGTCATGCTCCAGACAAAAGATATTTTCTGACTTCTGCTGGTTCAAGTGTTGCCATCAGTTTTGTCCACTGTGTTTTAATTTACTCTAAAAACAATTCTTGAATTTACACTGGGACAGGATGCTGCCATCTGACCCCATTTTTTCCCAAAGCCTGTTGCAGATTGTTCTATTTTCTCAGGATCATAATAATTATAACACTTGCTTAATGTGAAGAACACCAGAGTTCAAAACCTTGCAATAATTATTTGCATTAGTATTTTTCTACCTTCAGTTTATCTCCTCTTTCTTCTTAAACAGCTTTAAAAAACCCCACTGACATTCTTTAATTTTCCAGGCACTTGAATTAGAATGGTTTCAACCAAGCTGAGCTATTTGGAAGCTAAGGATGAAATTATTTATCTATGACTAGAAAAAATGATACAATTATGTACTGGCAATTTTTTTTTAAAGTGAAAAAATAGAATAGTTCAGTTCAAGGGGGAAAATGATATACTTGTGGGTGTGTTTGCAAGTTTCTGTTAACATTTGAACCAGAAATATTCTGCATGTCACACAAATGTACACATATACATATTAATGCTTTAACTTCTTTATATATAATTTCATTTTCAATTATATTTAATAAAAATTTGTGTCTCGATTAAGACTTGTTCACAGGTACTTTCTAGAGAGGGAATAATAGGAAGGAATTGTCAAGTCTACTACTATGTTGGGCTACAGTCCAGATTGAATTCTTTATAAATTGCAAAGGTATTTCAGAGGGGATTTTTTTTTCTTAATTCGATTTAAAGTTATGATGGCAGAAACACAAGACAGGTTAAGGGTGCAGTATGGATATGCTCAGGGACAGATCCATATACGTTTCTTGACAAGAGGACTGAAGTGACTTGCCATTATATTCTTGGGACATTTTTTTTGAATTTCTTAACCCACAGCACTAATATCCATACAGCTACTTCTCACCCTATTCACCTTTTTTAGAACAGCAAAGATGAACTAGTTTTTGCCACCTAGCTGGCATTTTGTTTATATTAATGTATCACCACATCTTATATATGATACAATTAATTGTTTTAAAGGATCCACAAATATTTTTCAGTGTGTCCCAAATATTTGACTTAGAAAATTTAAACTTGAATTATTAATGTTGAGTTACATGTAATAATGTTTTATCTATTATCTAACTAATTTTTAAAAGTTTCTGTTTCTAAGGCAAATTTGCAGAGATGTTGGGTAAGTAGGGTTTTGATTCAACATATATGAGGATAGTAGTAGCCAATAAAGCACATGCCCCATCAAATTGTCAGCAGTTATATCACTTAACTTTTCAATCAGTCTTCTATTCCCTCACTCAAATAATTGATTTTTCTTTTATCAGCCATTTCTTGAGCATGGGATATACATACACATAAACATATTTCCATCTCACTTTCTTAACATAGAATTTTTAAGAATAATTCTGATTCACAATGGAACAATTGATTTCACATCATTTATATAATGCATAATATAGAATTTACCACGGAATTACATTATGTTGTATAGAGTGTTACTATGCCAAATGCAATTTAAGAGATCTTTCTAAGCAGGAGTGCAGTGCCCATGTCTAAATGAAAGGATGTGCATGATGTTAGCATTCAATAGTCCTATTATGATTCTGTATTATTTGTTGCTACAGCACTGAATGCCTTTCATTGCCCATCCCTGTGAAAATCAAAGCTTTTCTGGAACTCCTGTTGCTCTACTCCATGGGCATCATCCTACGGGATCATAAATGTTATACTGAAAATCATTCCCTTTCCCGATTACCAAATAAATAATTACGCAGCCTCCTCTGGGATTGAAGCCATTTGCTGATTGGTTCCATGTTTTATTGATTAGAGTGCTGTGATGAATTGGTCCCTGAAGAGGGGATGTCTGGCTGTAAGCAGCTGGTTGTGAATGTGCAGAATTATAATGATCCTTTGCATTCAAGGGCCACCACATGATGAAAATTGGTACAGATAAAATTGGGAGAGCAGATAAAAAAATTCACAGAGAGCTCTTGCTCACATCATGTAAAGGGATTTATTGCTGACTTTTAGAAGGTATGAAAGAGCCATCAAAGGAAAAAAAGGAGTTATTAAGGAGGGACTTGGAAAAGAGACTACAGGAAGAAAAAATGAGAAAGAACGATCACCTTATTCCACCTAGATTTTGTTTAGTACAAAATAGGATTGAGATAAACCTGGATAGACTTTCAAGGTTCTTTTAATATATTTTAGGACAACAATGTAACATTTTTGGAATCCTTGTGATGTCTGTTTCTTGTCCTGATCTACTTTGAAGAACTGACTCATTAAAACTGTCTAGCTAGTAATAAGCAATTTAGGGGAAATTGATAATTCTTCCAACTCCACATGGTCTGAATCTAATTTGAGTTTCTGAATTTCACAGAGAGCAAAAAGCGTTGTGAATTGTGCACAGAGACAATCATCAACACCAATTCTTTTAATAGACCATAATACAAAATGCAGGATTCCCATTCATCTGCTTGTTTAGTTGTTGGTTATGTTTTTCAAGGAATTAAACCATCTTGCAGACTAGAATTGCTTTTTAGTTGACATTTTTAGTCCTTTTTTTCAAGACAAGCATGAGAGATGCTCAGGAAACCTTCTGTTTAGTTGCATTTTGATTTGGTAAAACTTTGAAAAGAACTTTTGCTGCCTATGAATTTCTTCAAAGGTTGTCTAATTTTTAGTGTGATGGAAAGGAAAAATTGCACAAATATATATACTTAATTCTGTTTTCATTTAAATGCAACAGTCCCGTATATTACATCCCTACCCAGTGCAGAATCCTAGCCAAAAGTCTCAAAACCAATATATTTCCTCAGAATGAGGAAAAAGGTAGTAATGAGAATGTTATTCCCATGTAATCCATTTCATATATATATTACACCATATGTAATTTTTTTTTGTTCTTTTTTTTTGTCTCCTTTTTCTCACATCATAGGACCTGGTACAGGAATTGCAGGCAATGGATCGATGTGTCTGGCCGTACCACTGTGGCTGTTGGCAGTGTCCGTGTTCTGCCTACTCAGTAAATGTTAATAACAGCTGAAATAAAAACCCAGAAACATCAAGAACAACACACAAAGCAAAAGAAAAAAAAAAGTCATACAGGAGACAGAGCAAGAGAGAGTGGGGGGAGGGAAAGGACAACTTCTTTCACAACTTTTGTGTGTGCCGCAACAAAGGGAAGAAATTTCAGTGAAAGAAGAATCAGCCACATTTATTCTAACAACTGTCAAGCCACTGACCATCCAGGAGTATGGGAGACAGATTATCACACAATGAAGGCTGAATTCTGCTAAGGATGCGGAGATGCTGTAAAAAGAAACAATGAAATTTCACTTTATTATCTCTATTCTCTCATATCATTTTCTCCTCTCTCTTTCCTTATTTCCCTCCTTCCTTCCCTTCCTCCCTCCTTCAAGAAAAGAAATGGCCTTTGCTTTGATGTTGATAGCCATAATCTTTTAATTGGCTTGGTAATTTCTTAAACTGATATTTAGCTTTTTCAGATACCTGTAAAGAATGATACAGAGTTCTCTAACATACTGGTGTCCCATGAAGAAACTCCGCACAGCCCTTACCTCACTGTCTCTCCCTTAGGCTGTCCAATATATTTTGGGTATCTTAGCCCTTCATGCTTTGATGATGATAAAATTTAGAAATTTTACTCATCTGCCCTCTTGTTCTTGCCAGTCTCCCTGTCTTCTCTCTCCCTCTCCCTCTCCCTCTCCCTCTCTCTCTCTCTCTCTCTCTCTCTCTCTCTCTCTCTGTCATGTATGTATGAGTGCATGTTTCTGTGTACGTATGTATACATCTCTCTCTTCCTCCCACTCTCTCTCTCTTTCTCTCTCTCTCTTTCTTAAAAGCATGCAAAGAAAACAGTCCCTGTGTACATAAACTCATCCCTGTAGATAATGGCTTGCATTGCACATGAGGATGACTGTTTCGCTTGGATGTGAATTCTGGGTGATAAGGAGATACACAATGGTTTTTGCAAAAGAATTTGTTTTGACTTCTTCCTGCAATCCCAGTTTTAGAATCTAAAATTTAGAGCACATCCTTGAGTTTCTCCTGTTAAATCTGAATAGCAATCAAGTATAATCTGTATGTTACCCTCATCGCTCCTCAATTTTCCTTTGTCTACCTAGCCATAGATAGGGCCAAAGATTCTGAGCCTCGAGTCTGCAAATTAATTACCCTTGAGCATGTTCAGTCTTGACTGAATGAGGATCACACAGGAACAATTGTAGCTATAAGAATCTGTTGTCCAAATCCCCATTCCATTCACTGGAGAGAGAGGAAGTTGCAAGATCAGCAAAAGTGGTTCAGTCTGTACCCTGCATCAGCTAGATGTGGACTTAAAGAATTGATCAAAATAAATATTTAAAGGGGTCCAGAACTCCCAGGAAGCTAGAGAGACATGGACAGGGTAGACAGCACATATTAGCACATGTTAGTAGAAGGGCATATATAAAGCCAGAGGTCTGTCATGGGACTGAGAGAAGATAATAAATTGCAATCATTGGTTGGAAAAGAACAAAATATATCTATCACTTATAGGTTGTATCTAATTTTGTCCAGCCCATAAATTATAAATATTATGGCTGTTTATTGTAAATCCTTGAAAATGATCCTGCAGTCATTTACTATCCTTTGCTTCAGGGCTGTCAAATTCCCAGCCTGCAGGCCAGATGTGTCACCTGCTGGCCATGCCCACACGTGGTTTAGCAAAGGGAGAAAAAGGACCGATATGTCACATGATTCACCATGATGACGTGAGTTTGACACCCCTGCTTTACTTGCATTGGAGGCTATCTTTTCTATGCTTGGAGAGGGTCATATCAAGCAGTCCCTCTTGCTGAGGGATGGCTTTTGAGAACACCTGTCACAGAATGCACAAAAGAGGAAGAAAAGGGCAAATTCTTGAGTGGAAAAATAAATATATATATTTTTTGCCATAAAGCTGTTTATCTTGCAACTGTTCTAATGGATTAACCTGTGGCTACAATTATTCTAATTAGGGATGTGTGAATCTCTAAAATTCTCGCCTTCTTAAAATCCATCTTTGTAAATTAATATTCCGGGCCAGCAATCTTTTTTCTACAGATTAAAAAAAAGATCATAGGAAATTTTGTATGCATATTTGCAACATGTCATAATATAGAGAGGCCTTATATGGATTTGCCCAAATTTATGTAATGATTCAGAAACCTTTTTTTTTTTAAAATGTGAATCACTGTGTTACTGTCCTTGAGAGCTAAATTCCCTAATGCAGAATTTTAAAATACAAAGTTTCTGGAGTAATCTCTTTAAACACCCTACTGCTGTGTATGTGTAACTTTAAGTATCTGTACTTTATTTTTTTAGAATTTATCTAGGAAGGCAAAAGCTAGAAGAACCTAGTTTTAATCCTACTATAAAGTGTGATGGGGATGGAACATTCAAATTCACTTTTCAAATTGGTGTTGTGGTGTTTTTCTCTCCCTTACACTGGTCCTTGTGCCTGGTCAATTTTCATAAGGAAACTATTTTCTTCCTTTAATAAGGTAGTGGGAAAACCTATCCCAACCTCAGGATGGTGAATTATATTCCACACCAACATACATAACCATCATACAAACAACGAAGAATGCTTATAACTATGCTAAAGTAAATGTAATTTTGCAACAACAATAAAAAAAAATTAACGTGCCAACATTTTGATTTTACATCCTTTTAGAAGCCAAGAAGATTTTAAAAGCCATCTCCTAAATCATGCTAAGGTTAGTTAAAAAAAGAAAATCATTGCTAGTTGAATAAGAATCTATTTATATGCTATTTACCTATTTTATAGGAACAGCCTTTTTATATTGTGGTTGACTTTAAGGATTTTTTTCTTTGTCAAACCAAGTCTGTAAGGGTAGGGAATCTGTTCATTCCTGATGTGAGTTAGAGTTGTCCTACAAACCAGATTTACCCTGGTTTGACTCACTTATTACCTCGCATTGGTTTTTACTGAAAATTGGGTACATATGGATTTAAATAAATCACTTACCTGTCATCTGCTTTACAGAAAGAACAAGCTGAATTAATTAAAGTTGTCCCAAATTTTACTATTTTTTTAAAGGAATCGGAGAGGCAGCAACTTAAACCCTAACCCTTAACTTAGTTCAGTGAGGAAAGTAAGTATATGCCAAATATATATCTAAAGATAAATGAATATAATCATGAGATATAATATCAAATCTAGAATTAATGCATCAGGCTTAATACTAAGTACCCATTTGACTAGCTTCACAAGTGCAATTCGCTATGCAGTCCCAATTTGTTCATTAAAAATGATTCGATTTTCCTTTAGGCAGCTGTTGATTCTTTTCAAGGGTTTATCTACATGTAGTGAGCAGACATCTTACTGTTTCTCATGGACATATTTTCACAATATAGTCTCCATCTCATTCCAAGCTTGCTGCTGTAGCAGATTGAAGGAAGTTGAAGAGGTCCCGGCATGAAAGGTTCCAAAGGGTTTGGCTGGCATTACAGTACAGGATCTTCTTTCCAGATAATTATGATGGCTGATCAGCTGTGTTCCAGTTGATCTGGCAAGTCTGCAGGGGCGGGAGGAACTACCCAATCCATCTGGGCTCTGTACTTTCATGGGTTTTCAGCTGGAGCTGCTTCACTTGTGCACCCTATTTCTTTTGGAGGCAGTTCAGAGTGGGAAATACCAACTTCAGAGGGAGTGCAGATCTGCCATGAGTGCAATAGTTGCATTGATAATATTGGTGCATGTT
Source organism: Psammodynastes pulverulentus (assembly GCA_025802295.1). Taxonomy (NCBI): domain Eukaryota; kingdom Metazoa; phylum Chordata; class Lepidosauria; order Squamata; family Psammodynastidae; genus Psammodynastes; species Psammodynastes pulverulentus. The sequence continues at coordinate 22,262,820 of JAOYMU010000274.1, forward strand.
GGAGAAAAGCAATTGCAGAATTTGTCTTCCAGGGTATTGGAAAAGCAAGGCTTGCAGTGTGAAGAATGGTTTATCGGTTTTTTTTAAATTGTACCCCCACACACACACACACACACTTTTTAAAAAAATTATAGCCACAGGAATATAGAACTATTCCCCATCATTTTCAGTTCTAGTTAAAAGAGAAGCTCCCTACTCCAATGTGAGCCACCTTTTGTAAGTAAAATAAAATACCTCTGAAACAATGAAATCCAAACTCTGAACTCCACACTCCATACATTAAGGATAGAAGTTGGGTTTTCCTGCCACTAGGTGATGTTGGATAGAAAGTAAAAAGACCTCCATGAATCCAACTTCTCACATTACATTCTGTGAGAGGAGCAATCTTATTACTCAGTTGCAGAAAAAGGGAAGCTGTGGGGGAAGCCCTTTTTATACATTCTTCCCATCATAGATATGGAAGAAAAACACCCATTTGGGTGTGCATTTATGCACGTAGCTTCTTCTTTTCTTCTTCTGAACACTGCCCCCCTATAAAGAGCTCCTTATTCCATGCCAGAATCATAGAGCAGTTGTTCTTTGATGAACAGTGCAGCAACTTCTCTTCCTTCTCTTTTAGCTATTTCTTTTTGCTGAGTTCTGCAGTTTGGAGGTTACTCTTGCAGTCAAGTAAGCAGACAGATTTCCCAGTGCTATTTCTCAGAGCTTAGCGTTTACTATTGGATAGTTAATATTCTATAAAGGCAGGAAGCAGGAAAGGGAAGGGTGAAAGATATGGGCAAGAGTGAGAGGAAAAAAAGAAGGAACGCAACAGAAAAACACCAAAAAAAGCATTCCTTCTTAGAAGCTGCCTTAGATTGCAGTAGCTATGCCTAACATCTGTAATTTGATAATACACAAATGTATAGAAGAATCCTCCCTATACCTCCTCCTACATAAGGAGTCTTGAAACAGCAAATAAATGCTTTCTTGGCACTTACAAGAATCTTGGTTTCTTGTTCAATATTGCCATTAATGACCAACAACTTTTCAAATATTTTGAATATCTTTGAAAAGCCTTTCTCAAATGAACATCTACCAACTCTTCGGGAAGTATGTTTACTAACATTCTCACTACTCATTAGCTATGGTAACTAGAATTCTGATATTTATCCCACAATGTCTAAGGCACAGGTGTCAAACTCAAGGCCCGGGGGCCAAATGTGACCCCCCACGTCATTTTATGTGGCCCGCTAGAGCTGCAAATTTCCGATTGTCTTTAAATAAATAAAGCAAAACATTTAGGAATTTGGTTACATTTATACTATCTTACAGTTACATGTGGCCCTTTGAGGGCAACTATTATGCTGATGTGGCCCTCGGTGAAAATGAGTTTGACACCCCTGGCTTATACCAATGATATGGCATGAGTTGCAAAAGCAATAATTTGCTCCATTTTAAAATTCCTGAAAGGACAAGTCTTCCATTTCAGCATGCTGGGAAAATTCACTGTTTACTAGAACAGAATATAAACAGACTAGCCAAGGTTAATTCATATTCAGCAGATAACTGATACGAAGTTTCAGTAGTTGTTTAAGGAATGTTGAGAGAGTGGATTTATTAAACAAACCTTTTTCAAGGACACTAAGGATGTGTACAGAACACTGAAGCACACAGGATCTCTCTGTTTCTCTCTGTTTCTCTCCACACACACCCACACACACACACCCAGGCGCAGCAATATATACAAAACTTAAAACAACAATAGTTAGAATTAGATCTAGGCTAATTGGAACATTTTCAGAATGTTGTGCTCCTGGGTGCTTAGAAGTCTTGGCAAAATAGTGCCTTTTACTTCTCTATTACTTATTGTTATCTTTGCTGCCTTGTATTGTATCTATGGCTGGCTCAGGAATTGTGGGAGATGAAGTCCACAAGTCATAAAGGGGCCATGGTTCCCCACCTCTGTTCTATGTGACCTACAACAGAAGCTTAGACGTCTACAGAAGGCAGTAAAAGCTTCACATAGGATATGGACTTTGCACTTCTCTTACATTAATTATACTAGCTTCTAATTTGTTTGGGGTCATAATTTCAAAATGCATGTGCTTACTGGTAAGATCCCAGCATGTTGAGTTTGCAGTATTTTGTGGACTGCCTTTTCCAACATGAACCTATTCAGAAATTACCATTTTTATCTAAGGCTTTTGATTAATATGGAAACGTAGGGCAAGGCCAATTCTGTAGCAGCATAAAATGGAGATTTTATCAGAAATGATATGTTTAGTTTCTAGTAGGTGGAATCTCTCCCAAACAATATACAAGAAAATATTACAATATTTTTTTAAAATGTTTTTCCTACCAAAGTTGATATAAATAGTCATATAGGAATATCTAATAAGCCAAGTACAAATACCTTAGTTTAAGTTCTCATCTGACAGAATGCACAAAAACCTATTTCATCATTTAAAGCAGTGGTTCCCAAACGGGGTTCGATCGAACCCCAGGGGTTCGGTGAGACAGTCCCAGGGGTTCAGTGGAGGAGGGCGATCAACTTGGGCGGGTGGGGCGCGGGCGCATGCTATGGAAGCCGAAGTGGCTCGAAGGGCCTGGGAGGGCACGCGGGCGCTCACGCGTCTCCCTTCCCCTTCCCTCGGCCCCGCTCCTCCCCTTGGCCCCGTCCCTCAGCACGCTCAGCGCGGCTGCTGACGTGGAAGAAGGGTTCGGTGAATGCATATATGAAACTGGTGGGGTTCGGTAGCTCCAACAAGGTTGGGAACCACTGATTTAAAGGCTTAATTTAATGATATGGCTATATAGTACATTTTGCAAGAATCTATTGGAAAAACTTTTCCCTTACTAAGGAAATAAACTTCTGGTTTTCACATTAATCCAAGCAAATATGATCAATGGAATAGTGAACATCAGGAAATGACCAGGCTTGCTACTGCTTGCCTAAAATGAGTTTTTTAAAAAAAAGGAATGACAAAAAATATGAACAAAAGAAAGGGGGGAATCTTAGAATTTCTGAATATTGTTAATAACCAGCTAAAACTAGCATAAACTAGGTTTCTATATCAACTTAAACTTACACAGAATGTCTTAGTTTGTTTGTGAATTATTTGTCAGGGAAATGCTAATCTGTAAATTAGCTTTCTATCAGATTAGATTTTTATTTGTTCATGTAGCTGTGGTCACAATTCTCTAAAGTTTCAAGAAGTCTTCAAATCAACAGCCATCTGATCTTCACAACTAGAGATGCTAGGAATTCAGTTAGAGAACTCCTACATATAAAAAAGATACAAACAATATTCCTTTGAGCTGTGGTTCCTCCCTTATGCCACTTCCTTCCCCATGCTATACCGTACAGTACTCCCTATCAGTTGATCACAAAAGAAAGATGTCCATTTATCTGAAAATGAAATCAAATTTCCTGGCCACAAACTAAAAACAGGTCAAAACTTTCTGCTTAGTTTATGTTCATTTTCTAGGAAGAGAACAAGAAGTTGAGAATAATAGGGTTTGATTATTCTTTTTTCTTAAGACTAATGACCTAACAACTGCATGAAATTGACTATTTAAAATGCAAAATCTGAATCTAAAATGCAGTTGCTTCCAGGATCAGAACAGCATTCCAGAATTATAATTTATGTAGATTCTCAGGCCTCTCTAGTGCATATTTTTTTTTCTAACTTCATATTCAAAAAATTCTTTGGGTCAATCTATCAATCACCCGTGGCCATAAACAAAGCGTATAGGCCATAAAATGTGCTGCACGGGACAGATAAGCCAGTTTCACTCAAGGTGTTGTTGCCACATACTTGTTCTTCCATCTGAAAGGAGGATGTGTTACCTCCTGCACACTTTTCCTATCATGAGTGACCAAACGCAGCATAGCTGGAGGATCTGCTACTGGCATGGCAGCCAGTCATATCAGAGAGTGCAATTTCTTCTACTGTACGCTAACTCCTTGTTGCTGTCATCTTGTACTCTGGGGCTAGTGAGTAACTCTGAAGGCATTTTTAAAGAATTATTAAGCAACATGCTAAGGGTAAAGACAAGGACAAAATAGGGGAGGGCTGCGATGCTCCATACTTACTCAAGCCTTTGAGCAATAGAAATATAATAAATATAATCAGGCTTTGCAATCACATAAAACAAAAGTGAATGTCAGTAATATAAGGAAAACAGCAGGCACTGTTAGTATTTTTAAAAGAGAACAGCAGAAACGTCTGTTTTTGTAAGACTCTCTCTCTTAGAATATCTTTCTACACATTTATATAAACACATCCACACCCCTTCCAAAATAGTGGTTTCCTGCTCTTAGATAAGGCCTAAAGGCACAACTGTAATTCATATCCTAATAACAGACTACATTGAAATTACCTTAACTTTTAACTCCAAAGCTAGTGGCAACTTGTATTGAACTTCAAATGCATTCAATTTGCATCAGAAAGGCATTTTTAAAGGGGGGGGGGAGAAATACAGTGTAATCTATCTATCTATCTGTCTGTTTGTCTGTCATCTATCCATCTATCCATCCATTCTTTTAAAGAGATAAACCCAACATCATAGTTAGGCCTTTATCGAAGTTTTCTTTAAGAAACAGCCTCAACCAAATTGTGGGTTTCCTCAAGAATGATCCAAAACTGTGAATTTACTGTATACACCCACAGGAACACTACTGTGGTCTGTATTCAGCATAGAATGATTTCCCAATGTGCAGCCATAAAGCCCAATATACTTTTGCAGCCAATTCTGTTAGCATGCCAATTTGTACGAACCTCTTGTAATACAGTTGCAACAGAAGTTTCCTGAGCTGCACATAGTTAATTGCTCATGGTTATTTATAAATATATTACTTTGTAATTAGGATGCAATGTATCTCAAAGAAGGTAGACTGTTGAGTTTAAGGGAAAATTGTAGCTAAAAGGAATCACAAGCTTTGTGAATAAACTTACCCATAATCTTTTCCCCAAAATGCTAATTGAAAGGAAAGGAAAAGATAACCAATGCAACTGCAGAATATTTCCAGGATGCACCACAAGTATTTTATTAAATACTTAAATGTTGACCTGAAGATTAGATCTGAGAGTTCACATCAATGCCCCCCAAAACCTGTAACATCATTCTTATTCTAATTTTTGAAATACATACAACTTTGTAATATATTCAATTTCTACAGTCATTCATTTTAAAAAACAAACCCAAAGAAGAGAGAGCGATAAAAACCAATTCATAATGAAAAACAGCTTTAAAAATTGATTTAATATTAATCACAAAATACAAGCAAGCTTATCTAAATTCCCATACGTGTAAGCTATATATCTCCCATCATTTATTTAAAGAGCTTGGGTTGGCAAAATGATCATTATTATTCTCCTCTACAAAATAAAGATAAAACTGAGAAATAGCAAATCTTATGATATTATGCCGAGTGACAATTTGAACCTGGATCTTTCTTATATGTCTAATACAAGATACTAACCCAGGAATGCCACTTCCCACAATTCTTTGCAACTGACCAATCTGGTTGAGTTTGAAGAACAATTGAATTTATAATGTTTCAAGGCTCCTGGATTGCCTATCATTAGTCTACACATTATTTATTTATTTATTAGAATTAAATCCTGCTTTTTTTCCTCTGGGAATTCTCTCTCCATTTTATCTATACAAGAACCCAGTGAAGGAGAGTAAGCTGAGAGAGTGTGAAGTCAATGGGTTGTCAATACATGTTGGTTGTCAAGCAACCAAATCGTGATCATGTGACTGCAGCGATACTATGAGGGCCACAACTTCAAAGACCACTGTAAATCTTCTTTTACAGCAATGTCATAACTCTGAATAGTTGCTGAACGAGTGCTTGGTAAATGAGGACTATTTGTATATCAGGCTACATTGGGAATCCCCCAAACTTATGATATCTCTCATAAGTGGATGGTGCTTATTTGACTACAACCTCCCCCCCCCCACTTCTAGGGACTGGGAGAAAAACATGGTGGTTGTGGCTATCAGTAAATCAGCTATTATCCTCTAAGCCTCTTTCTGAACTGGCAGGTTTTTTTTTAAACGAGTGTCTTTTATTTTTACAGGCTATTTTGTTTTATTACGTACCACAAACAATTTTGCAATTTTATTACTGACAGTAAAAGAATTGAGCAAACTATAGTTCTTCAGCCATCCAGAAGCCTTTCCTTTCAATTGATGCCTTTGATAACATTTATTCAGACAGCTCTTTCTTTTTTCCTTTTTTTGAATTGTGGGATAAGGGCACTAGTTATGATCCATAACATTGAGTTCATTTTAAAAAGTAACAGGATTTTTCGCTGACCTATATTTTAAAAGTCAGTATTTTAAAAAGAGTGTATTTATTGGTAGAAGAAAAAATCATATTGCGTTAAAAAAGCGATTCAATTTTTGGACTCCAGCCCGTATCACAAATATTACTTTTTTTTGTTATCTTCCCGCTGTAGGTGGTTTTACTGCATTCTTTTGTCAGAAGCATTTCAATAAAAATATCAAATCCAAAAAGAAAAAAAGAAGAGCATGATCTAACAAGTAACACATCTTTTTAAAAAACGAAAGCCCCTCTTGAATAATAGATTAACCCCATTCAGCTCCCTAAAGGAACCCTTTCTTTCACTGCAACTGTGTTTTGCTGACTAAGAATTACTTTTAAAATATTGCCCAAAACTAAAACATTGTGAAGAAAAGTAAACTGTAATCCAAGGTCTGTGGCCACTTTGTATTGTCACTTGCTAGTACTTATATAACATTTAGGTTAATGAACAAACTAATGAGCTGCTTTCCAAAAGCTCTTTCCTCTTAACTCCACCCAAAATTATCTGCTTCGTGACTATTTCCGATCATGCATGTCTTGCAACAAACGTTCTTACAATCCGCCGACGTGTAGTGATTATTTTTGCTGAAACTATTGCCAAAATAAAATATGTGCTGAGCTCTTGTTAACCATTAATACATTTTTCCTACCACTCACCTTAGCTTCTGCTCAGGTAACTCCTGAAGACCCAGGCTATCTGGGCGATCCCTTCTTCTCCTGTATAGACCTGAATGAGATAATTCTTTCAGCTGCAACGTAGTCATTCCGCTCTACCCTGTTCTCCCCCCAAGAAAAGTTTCTGCTGAATGGCAGCCCAGCTGCCAAGATGCTTGGAAAAAGTACGTGGAGCAGTGCGGCTAACACACCTGCACAGGCCAGCACTAGAACTCACTTTACACAGGCAGTTGCTGAGCTGCTTCCTGTTTCTCATAGGTACACACCCTCCAGAAGAGCATTGCGTTTCCTTTTAACAGCATGTCTCATATCTAAGGGATGCTTGGAGGGTAAGCTGAGGGCAACTGTTTTGAACCTAGAACAAATGCAAATCAGGCCATTAATTGCTCTCATAGAAGGTTGCTGCAAACCAGCTAACTAGCAGCAGCAAAATCTCTTCAATTCTGTTTCTGCCTCTCACAATCAGACAAAAATCTCAGCCAACTAAACTGTCACCCTACCTTGAATTGCAAGAAAAAGAAACATGGGAGCACTTTATTGATCTACGGAAGCTTTAAGTCTAGCATGTATCGATCGGATCCATCAAAATTGAAGCATGGTGTAATTAACTCTAGAATGAATTGATCTGATCAGCTAAAATAGAAGCAAAAGGGAATGAAAGGGAATGAATGGATGAAAACTAACTTTTTCTTCAACATTCCTTCAAAATGCAAAATAACAACAAAAAATGAAGCCAAATTGGGAGGTGGGTAGAGGACAACTTTGTCGATATTCTGGTTCTGCTTAACAGCATCAAAAGTTGACCGCAGGAGACTATGGAAACTAGAAAGAAATAAAAGAGTTTCCTGCCAAAGAAACCGATAGAGATTTCCAAGTCATTTAACACTGAAACAAACAACCAGCTTTTCCAATTTTCAATAAGATACAAATTGCCTAAAACTGAGCCTAAAATTTAAAAGCAACATTGTACCACTATCAAAATGCAGAAGCAAAATTATTTCCAGCACTCATGTTATAAGATATGGATTGTCCTTAAGGTGCATGGGATGTTATTATTTTTTAAAAAACAATTTATAAAACTTAGGATTTTGCTCAAAGGATTCCTACAAATAAATCAAGGTATTTTGGGGAACTATTCAGTCATATACAAACACAAGAGCAGCTCCGGTGGGACAAATCAAAGGTCTGTTTAATTACTATTATTATTATTTTTACAACGAAGGAGTTGCAAATTGCAGGATAATTTTTTCCTGAAGCCAGATTGTTTATTGGAGAGTAGGTTGTTAGACTCAAGAAGGAGAGTAATACATTGGTTAATTGGTTAATCCCGCATCTAGTTTCATTAAGTGCCTAGTTGTCTTTAGGAATCCTCAAAGGCAACATAAAGAGTATGATTTTCCTATTTTATTTTATTTTTTTGCACAATTGGTTTCCAAAGTGAACTCCTGATGAACATGTATCTTCTATCCAGACTTTAATGGCCATGGACAGATTTATCCTAAATAAAAATACCTTATTCTTTTTAAAAATCATTAAAAAAAGAAAAGAAAACCTCTTAAGAAAATCCATTAATATATTTTACAGCAATAAATATCCACATGTTGATTAACCAAGAACGGTTCTGAAATCATAAAGGCAGGGCTTTTTTTCTGCCGGAACGCAGCGGTACTGCGTTCCGGCACCTTTTTCCGAGTCCGCGTCACGTGACGC
>JAOYMU010000274.1:22306001-22316538 GCA_025802295.1 Psammodynastes pulverulentus
TCGTTGTTTTTATTATGTTGTGAACCGCCCCGAGTCTTCAGAGATGGGGCGGTATAGAAATTTAACAAATAAATAAAATAAATAAAACTTTACATTAAAAAATAGTTCACTATATGATTACTCCATATTTTTCAAAGAAAGATAATGGAATTCAGTTATATTGCACACAGAGCTGTTATCACAATTCCTAGATTACAAATGAGAGCAGGTTCACCTTTTTGCACTATACTATTAGATGCCTGTCATTTTCTAACCCATTTATACACTCTCTAAAACCCATCCAAGCAACCACCTCCCTGCTTCCTTAATGTGAACAGTTGGGTGATTTGTTTGGGATTCTTTCCCTTCCCACTTTCCTCTTTTGAAACCTGTGGAATGGAATCTCCATACATGTAAATGTGTAGTAAATAGAAAGGAAAGAGGTGGCAATGCAGGACACGTGCTTTTGTATGTAAAGGGTCGGAAAAGCACAATGAGAGCTACATTGCCAGGCATTTTGCCTATGTCTAGACACCAGCTGCCTTGTTGCCATGGAAATCCTCCAACTTTGGCTGATGAGCAGAAGCAATTATGCCTCTCCAGAGACATCACTCAAAGGGGTGGGGGGTGGGAGAGAGAGAGAGAGGGAGGGAGATAGGGAGAGAGATATGTTATTTATGAATACAGCATCTCAACCCTGTTATAACAACGTTCAGTTTCTGGGACTGTGGGAATGGTAGTTTCACCCATTTGCTTCCAAAGCCACTTGCAGCACAGAGAGAAGCCTGACAGCTGAGCAAAATATTGGGTAAAATGCTCCACTGCTCATTTCTGAATGCTTCCTGCCCCCTCCCTACTCTGAGTGCTCATTCACCAGTACCATCAAGCTTCTTCCATCAGCAGACACCTTAATTGTACTGAAAGAAACACTCAAGGGAGGTGGAAATGGCAGACTGTCAGGTGCATTTAGTGCTATTCAGAGGGAAGTCTCTCCCTGATGAGTGCCAGTCTCTCCCTCTCCATTTGCTCACCAGTTCTGAAGAAAAATAACACCCCACTCTCAGCGGCTGGGGTGCTGTCATCTTGAAAGCAAATTTCATCAACACTCTTATTTTAGTTCACTCAGCAGGTAAGTGAAAGCATGCAAATGCAATGGGATAGAGTGAGATGTATAGCAGCATAACAAGAGCAGTATTTCAGGTAAGACACCAAAACACAATTTGTTATTCTCATAAGTTAAGAATCGGGATATAAAAGCACCATAAGAATATTTGTTAGATTAAGCCAGTGGCCTAGCTAGCCCAGAATTTTGTCACAGTAGACAACCAGTTACATTGTTCACAAGCACAGTAAGGAAAATGGATATTACTTTCACTATTTACAAAAGGAATAAATATTTATAACATGTTGCATCTAGTTGAGTGGTAAGAAATAGCCACTGAAAATTATCTTACATGACTTTGTCCATTGCTCTCAAAGCCCAAGGTTACACCAAATTCCACTTTAATTGTACACTGTAGAAGTGGTCATCTCTATGAACTATACCAGCCCATCATTCTTCTCAGTCTAACCACTTCTTAGTGCTATGAATCAGAAATTTCAATTAATTCACTAAGCAGCCTGAAGAAAGAAGATTATTAAAGGAATACAAAATGGACTTTCTGTGGCAACACAAACACAAAAGAGACTGCCTTTGTGGGATGGTCCTTCAGCTTTCCTTCCTGAGCAAGTCATCTCAGAACATTTTCTAACTGAGATAAAGAGTAAAAGGAACACAACTCCTATTTTATGTATAATAAACAACACTTGTTACTTAAACTTATTTCAATGCTATGAGACAGAATTTTCAACACACCTGAAAGTAATGCAGTTATTTATGTCACTTCCACATTAGTGTTTTACATTACCTTGGGATTGCTTCCAGGCTGACTAATCTTAATGTACTGCTTTATGAGCTCACTTGGTTTATTTTATAATCTGCTTTAGTTTACTAACATTGCTGAACAGCTGGCATTTTTATTCTGATCACTGTAGCTTTAATGAACTTGTTACGAAATCCAGTTTCTTCACTCAAACTTCTACTTCCAGGTTCAAACAGCCATTTCTTTCTTCTTTCCAAATCCAAAGAGGCTTAGCTTCCTATTTATGGCATTTATCCTTTATGTCCAACGTAGCCACAATAACATGCGAAAAGTGTCTCCTTACAAACTTTCTGGCATGCTATTATTATTTAAGTGTTGAAGCTTATTATGGGGAAATAAGGTGAGTTAAATGCATTTGATAAAAGCACATACAAAGGCATTCATATTACTTTATGACCAGGGGGCATCTCTAGGAATGGATGACATTCTTGTACTTTTTTCTAGGACACCTGGAAAGTGAGCACTGATTGGGTAATAGTGTTATCTGAGTTCCAAGGTCACCAGAAGTGAAGACAATTGAAGGTCAGACTGAGCTTTGTGAGCATTGGGGAGAAGGGGCGCGGAGATTCTGGTGGTGTGAAAGTACAGGACTGCCAGCAGCAACCATAATTATATCTTGCCTTTGCTGCTGAGAGAGTCATGACACTTTACTTAGCAGTTGGGCTTGCCCCATACTGGAGTCAATGATCAGTAAATTGGGGATGATGGATATAACACATTTGTATAATAGCACTGAAGAAAATGCAATTAAACATGCGCTCCAAGTACATATGTACAAATAATAACTTCCCAGAAGATAAGACATATTTAATACACATTTAAATATTCACTGAAACAGGTAACCAGAAAGAATGGTTTAAAATGTCACAATCTCAATCTGAAAAAAATTAGAATGTTTTGCCCATTGCTCTAAATGACATTATTTTTGTAAATGGTCCAAATGATTTAGTTATAGTCAGAGAAAGTTTTGAAATGCTACATATGCTAGATGTATCAAAACATATATATGCTAGATATAGGTAGTCCTCAACTTAGTCATTTCTTTAATGGCTGTTAAAATGACACATGTAACTTACAAATGGTCATGGTGTTTACAACTTTTGCAGCATCCCCAAGATCACATGATGAATATTCAGGCCCTTGGCAACCAGCACATATTTATGACAATTGCAATGCCACAGGGTCATGTGACTACCACTTTCCCAGACAGCTTCTGGCAAGCAAGGCCCATGGGGAATTACTTATTGACTGCATGATTCACTTAATGATTGTATTGGTTGACTTTACAACTGTGGCAAAAAGGTCATAAAACCAAGCATGACTCAGTTAAGAACTGCCTTTTTTAGCAATGGAAATTCTAGTGTCGGTTGTGATCATAAGTCAAGGATTACCAGTATCTCAAAATAATTCCATGTTTTACTTTTAAAAATATTCAAAACACAACTCTGGTGGCTAGTAATCAAAAATCTATATATATATATATATTTAAAGGGGGTGGGGGAGCCAGAAGATTTCAAAATAGTAGGAAGATTGTTTTCTGGACGTCCCAACACATTTTAATCAGATGTCTTCTGCAGGAGAACAAATGTCAAAAAAACAAGTTTTACTCTTCAAGCATGCAGATACTAATCAGAACATAGTCACTCTTCAATGTTTGGAAGAATGATCTGAATAAATGCCCTTTTGGAGGTGGTAGGAAAATCCCAAAGAAGATTAAATTATGCCAAGATGGATTCTGATTCAAAATAGATGCATAGAGATATGATGGATTATGGCCTCCTAATGATATGTTGTTCTAATAGAAGCACCTGCGGGATATTCCTACCAAGTCTGGTTCTGATTTTATCAAAACCACAGCTGTGAACTATTTTTCACAGCATGACTATATAGGTCTAGATATGTTTCCAGCTGTGGGCTGACATCTGGCAGATGGCAAAATAATGCAGCTTGTACGAGACCTTGAAAAGCTTTTTCTACCACATGTGGTTGCTTCATACAGATTTATTTATTTATTTTCTAGCCATTTGGCATGATTATTTTTAAATATTTGATTGGGTTAGAAAACTGTAAGAACTTGAGCTAACTTGGATGCACTGAAATTCTTTATAATCTGATAAAGCACAGTTCTCTTTCCACATACTTGAATAAAACTTCAATTTGCCAGTATGAGCAAATCTACATACAGAATGAATAGGATTTCTATACAGTTGTGAATGCTTTCCAAAATTAGGTTGGGGGAATTTTTCCTGCCCAGCTTTTTCAATAAAAAGTCAATGAAAGCCCTTTCTAAACAGTTCTGCCTCTTTCCATTTCTTTTAAAGCACCTTCACAGTCTTTTAAAGCTTTTGTGATTTTGCTTTTGTGATATTACCAGTTAACATTTTAAAATTTTAATGGAAAACTTAAAAAATACAACAAATGTATTTGTAAATATTGAGACATGCCGGTACTGTCAAAGATGATTGTGAATTGTATAAATAGTTTATTATTGTTATTGATTTTTTCTTAAATTTGTATTTTAATATATTAACTTTAATAAAGGATTTAAAAAAAATTAATGGAGGTAAAGGTCACTTTAACATCTATATAATAATTATAATAATTACATTGGTTATCCCATATTAGTTTCTAGTGAATTTCTTGTGCTGTTTTCAATGTTGATTTTATCAACATTGGAAAACATTATGGAAATGTTGTATATAAATTGAGCCAATTGGGTCTAGTACAGGGACATCAAACTGACTGGATGCGTCACGCACAGTCCACGCCCCCCCGTTCCGCGAAGGGAAAAATAATTGCAATATGTCACATGATGGCAATGTGACGCCGTGAGTTTGACATCCATGATCTAGTGGTTAAAGCATCAGCCTAGAAAAGTGTGAAACTGAATTTTACCTTAGCTATGAAAACCAACTGGATGACCTTGGGTCAACCATTCTCCCTCAGCCCAACTCACCTCACAAGATTATAGTTGCAGGGAAAATAGGAGGGGGAGGATTTGTTGGATATGTTCACCGCCTTGAGTTACTTGTAACAATAATTATGGTGTTATATAAATAAAAAAAAACAAAGTTATATCTGTAGCTACATATAAGGCAATTAATACATAATAAATAAATAATAACATTTAAAACTGTTAACAAGATTTTATTTAAACAACATTTGTCAGGTAACTTTTCTGGAATTTATGTGATAGTAGAAAAATAGCTGCTGAGTCTTCCAAATAATGGTTCCAATGGTAGTCTTGCATAATTATATGCTATGTAATCATCTGTATTTGTGGACACACCTTTTATTGGAATTTAGAATTCGAACTACAAGCTATTGCCATAGAAACTGGAAGAAATAGATTTCATCACAAGTCCAAAATTATATTGATCTCTAACAGGAAATATGACATGCCTGAATAGGTGATAAAAATATTTTTTCCTTCTTTATTTCTTAATATTTTTACCAGACTGAGTAAGAGTTCTTTAATGATATCAAGATATCAGGTTGCCACTGTCTGTAGTAAAGAGGGCAAAGGGAATGATGCCAGCTTAAAATTTCAGTGCAATTGTTGTAACAACCTTCTGATGCTCAAACCTAGAAGGTATAATCAATGGATTATTTCTGAGCTTCCCATCAGCCTTGCTGACAAATGACCTACTTGGAAACAATTTTGACCGTGTTAAGAGCATAGTATCAAATGTATCAATGATCACAGCAACATTTACACCCAAACTATATGGGTGTAAACTACATAAACCTAATGGGATTGATTTCAAAGAAAGCCTTTTTTAAGCTTGTAACCCTATGTATGCCTAACTGCTGATTCTATTCAACACAGGTAAGTATGGATAAAATAAATTTATAAAAAAACCAATAAATTAAAAACAGCAATTCAAAAGAAAGGAAAGGTGTACGTTGTAACAGCAAAACAGCAATAAATATTTTAAAAATCATTGTTTCTTAGACTTTTTATAATGCAGGGTTCTGGTTGATGTCTGAAAACTTTGGGTGCTAAGACTAGAGTGTCCCCAAAAGGGGCATTATATAAGCTGCATTATTCTTGAAAAGGACCTGCTCATAGTGATGGTTCAACACAATAAACAGAATTTCCTGGTACACTGAATTTCTTATACAGTAAGAACATGTACAGAAGATTTCCAGATAGAGATTTTAAAAACTAAGTAGTACTTTAAAGTGAAAATAAACAGGCAAGCAATGCAGATGAATCAAAAGTTGGAGACTTTGGATCAGTCGTTGCCAACAAATTGGCAGTAGCATTTGGCACAAATTGTATGTTCAGAAGTTATTATATCAGGAAATACCACCCTATTTATATACATTGTGACATACCTCTTGCTTGAACAGTATTGTAGGTAAACACTGGTCTAATGAATTTCAATTGGGTTCCTCTTGGACTGTCTAGTTGTCACTTATAACATTTCACCTTCTGAACCTCAATTAACCAAGAAGGACCCAAGATCTCATGAAACAATCTTTCCAAGGTCTCTATCATATGCCTGTTCAAGGCTGCAGCTAAGGCCTTGGCCAGAGTGTCTGACTGGCCTTGGGGGAAAATCCTAAACTTCTTCTGGAAAGCCTCTCTCCTTGTGGAAATAGGTGGTCCCAATGAGTCAAAGAACAACCAAAAAGTGATCTATCTATGGCATTAGGCTGATGGTGATGTCCTCCAATATTAGAGCACACTGCAACTGTCTGAAGGCAAAAATATCTAGTGTGAGACTTCTGGAATGTCTCAGCCTTCTATCATGTGGGATGATTGATGGTTGTTGTGGAGACTCTGAACTCCTGAGTTGCCCTGCCTTTAACATCACTGGTAGGTTAAAGTCCCCTAGGATGATCAGCCTCAACTACCAACCTTGCAAAGGAATACTGCAGATCAAGCAGGGATGATGCTAGCTACCAGGGAGGATAGTAAACCAGCAATAGCCCAACTGTTCCTGAAGGCCTAACTTAAGCAAGAGCGACTGACATCCAGGTTTTTTTTGGAGCAGAACCTGTAAGAGCACTCAATGATTCATGAATGACAATATAACCCCCTTCCCTGAGGTCCCTGGTGCCAAACATGAAACACAGGTGGGCATATTTCTGAGATATGCCATCCCAATTGGCCCACCCAGGTCTGAGCATGCCAGGCTGACACCCTGCTCCACATCGTGTATAAGGGCAGATTTATTATACACTGATCTGGCATTCAAGAACAGCAGTCAGAACCTAGGGTCTACCTGGTCCCAAATGCTGAGGGTCACTTTGAAACAGTGTTTCCAGCATCCCCAAGTGCAGCCCACCCCTCAGATATATATTCATTTTGACAATGAGTTCTGCCTTGGGGACAGGCTTTCTATACAAAAACATATACTTTCATGTTCATGAAAAAAAGTTCATTTCCAAATCATTTGCCTTTTGTTGTAAACATGGGTTAAAATGAAAGCACTAATATGTTTTCTTTCACCAGTTAATCCTGTGTGGGAGTAACTTAACAGAAAATGTCACTCTTTAGAAGAGAAATATGTTGTTCATCTGACAACAGATGTCATCTCACAGTGATCCTGACATTAAATCTCTACATTTCCTTAAATAATTTTAGGAGCAACTAAGCTAGCACTTGGTGGTAATTCAAAGTGTTATTTTAAATCTGTTAGTTCACCTATCTAGCAATAATAGCATACATTGTCATCAAAAGTAGATCAGAAATATTAAATTCACATTATGCACTGCGCTATGGTATACTTAGTCATGATTGTTTGGAAAATCTAATTGGCTAGACGTGCAAAATAAGATCAAATTTAGTAAGACACCATATATCCAATGAGGCTTAATATTCAAGATAGCAGTGGGTAATGTATTAGTAGACTAGAGTCAGCCATATTTACATTATGGAAGTCTAGAAGGCTTCAAGAGATGAGGCAATTATGTAACATTTATATTTTGGGAATATCTTTTTTTAAGTGCTCCAGGCAAATTTTAAATGTGCATGTTTCATGGAAATAAGATTATGGAGTCTTGGAGGAGTTCTATATAGCCCTAGTCAAATAATTGCCTAGCTAAAGTAGTTTTTAAACTTCTTGCTGATTTCATGTATTTGGAAATGTAATTGTCACCTGATTTTAACATGGTGATTATTGAAGTTACAGAATTCTGCCACAGCACTGCCACAATGAAGGGATTCATAGAAAGTTACAATTTCAACAATAAAACATTCACTCTATAAATAATTTTACATAACAATAAATAATCATTGAACTGTTAAAAGTTTTCTTTGTTGGTAAACGATACAACAATATAGAGTAGAAATGCATTTTTGGTTACTAGAGCAATTGGTTGGAGAAAATTGTATTACTCAAACTCCTCCTACAAATTGAAGATGTAGGATAACACTTTCCAGATATGCTGGGCTTTTTGGTTCCACCCAATAAATTTGGAAATCTCAAGCTTCCATTATATCTGTGGGGTCCCAGGTTGAGGAAACCCAGCAGAGAAATATTGTTTTAGATCAAAAACACAAGTATACTTGTATATAGACTTCTGCTTGTGATCTAAAATAATAATAATTCCATCTCAGATTTCGTGAACCCGATATCTCAAGATATGTAATATGTGTGTTTGTGTGTGTGTGAATAACAGCAAATTTATGTTTTCTCCCACATGAATTTGTTTCTCCCATGTTTCTTATTTCATTATTAGATTTTTCCCCCATCAGCTTAAACCAAATAAATGCCATCCATTCCTGTAAATATTACTAGCTAAAAGAGTATATGGAGTGGTCACTGCTTCAAGGAGAAGTGTTACAGAACAAGTTTCTGAGTCTACTTAGACGGTAATTCTATTAAATTCAATACAGCTGGCTTTCTGTAAAGGGAAATAAGATTACAGTTTTAATCAGATTTCTTGAGATCTTTCTAGCATGTTTGCAGAAGTATCATTATTCTTAAGAAAGGAATATACATTCTAAGTAAACCAAGTGAAAAATGCATAAATCTGCTTCAAACCACATACCCGAGAAACACTACCTCTGCTTTGAAATACTGCAGTAAGAACTATGAACACAGATAAAGATGCAGCTCAATGCTGTTTCGCACCATGATAATTTTAAACACAATATAATGCACAAAATAAAGTAAGATGTCATTTAAACAAAATACAAATAAAGAAGAAAAGGCAAAAGGATTTGAGACTGAAAGAACTTACATTGTTTCTTGTTGCTTTTAGCATGACAAAATGGAAGTCATAGGCAGATGTACGTTGTTCCCACCAAAAGCAACAATCTGTGTTTCTTCCTTCTCTTTCCGGCTTGAGACTTAATTAAGGTGAAACGTGTGGCATGACATCACTGCACTGCAAGTTGTCCGACCCCAGCAATCATCAAAGCCAATGAGGAAAAGCAAAGGCAGAACAGCTCGCTGTGCAGTGATGTCACAGTTGCATCATTTATTTCCCATCACTGATATCTGGCCATACAGACAGTACAAGATGATGATTTAGGCTGCAACTTTTAGAGCCAACAATGATAATGCAATCTGTAAAACATTGTACAGTACATTTGGGGAGGTCCTATAAACTATATTCAGCAGAAGAAACTTTGATATGTTACATTTTAAAAAAAATAGTATTTCAAATGAAGAATGCAATGTATACATACATTCCACAAGTTTTCTTTAAAAAGAGATAATAATGTGAACATTTCTGGAGCATTTTTTCAGAATGTTGCAATGCCCAACATCATTTGGCAATTGCTGTAGCCTACATTTATATTTAATAAACATAGTGAAAAATAAATCAAGATACCACATTATATAGTTTACTAATTATTGTATATATATTTTCTCACAAAGTTTTTGTGCTCAGTATTTATTAGGAAAACAAACAGCATAAAATATAATTATGGTAGAATCAGGATGTTTACATATAAATAAACCCAACAGACATCATTTGAAAACCATTTTTCTTGATTACAATCAAAATTTGGCAGGTAGTTTAGAGGTAAATCCAGGGACAACTTCACTCGTATGCTTTTTAGCCTATTATTGTTGTTTCAATTAATATTGTCATTTTAGAACATCTTAAAAAAAACCTCCAGTAATTGCCCCAACACCTCTGTGGCTCTGTAGGAATACAGACAGTTTTGTGCTGATCATGCTGTTATTTTGGCTCCAGTAGAATCTCATAATTTAAATATTTAAGTTTATTTTTCCTAGTGGAATCTAATACATTTATTCATAATAATTTGAATCCATTATAACCTGATAGTAACTATGATATGATTGACTGTGAGAAAATCCCTGTGGTCCCTAAATAGGCACACATTGGTGTACAAAATGAATCTGTGCAAAGACTCTCCAAGCTGCATTTGCCATCTGCTCAAGAAGGAACCATGAGTCCAGGAGTTGTTGCACATCAGCTCTGTTGATGACACTTCAGCAGACCTAAGAGGGCCAAAGCTCACTCCATCTTGCTAGGTCTGAGTCAAAGCCAGTTCTTCCCCACCCAAACCCTTACAGTCTATGGGCCATGGACCAACTCCAGGACAGCATCACTTTGCTAATTCAGGGTGAAAATATGGATATACTGATGATCAGGGCTTTTTTTCTCAGAGAAAAGGTGGTGGAACTCACCCCCCCCCACCCCCG
>JAOYMU010000274.1:22464027-22481468 GCA_025802295.1 Psammodynastes pulverulentus
ACCATCACTTGAGACCTTCAAGAAGAGATTGGACTGCCACTTGTCAGAAATGATGTAGGATCTCCTGCTTGTGCAGGAGGTTAGACTAGATGACCTACAAGGTCCCTTCCAACTCTGATTATCTGTTATCTGTTAGTTCCCAACACCCTGCAATCCAAACTGGGATTTCTGGAAATGGCTTAAGATATAGATGGGAACAGCATGGGAAACAAGTAACCTAGGCTGCAGTGCAGAATTGCATTGCAGCTGCATTTAAATTACGTCTACTTTTCTCTTTCTTTGGAGGAAAAAAATATTTTCCAATAAAATGATTGATTCACAATCTTTGCAAGAGTTCTAAAGTAGCTACATATTATTCTCTGACATTTGAAAAGAGAGTTTACTCCTGCTCATATCATGGATATGTCTATGTTGTGTTTGTGGAAACAATTTATAGGTGATTTGGTGTTGCCTTCTTTCCAAGGTGCTGTCAAACATTCCCACTAGTTGTGCTATTTTTTGATACTTTCCTAATCAAATATTAAGTAGCTCATCTCTACTTAGCTTCCAAGCCTAAAGTCAGCCAACCTATATTTGGAACTGCAAACCTAGTTTTTCCCTATAAGTTGCTGCTCAGCTATATGAACTTTTGTGAGCCTTTCCTAATGAATGCAATCATTTTTACTTGTATTTAATGTGTTAAAATGTTAGTCATTGAGAAATCTTTTCTAACCAAGGCATCCTTCAATTGCTAACTGCCATGCTGATGTAAGTTTTACTTGTGCTTAGCAATAAAAATTGGGAAAATGAATGTAGTCAGCTCAGTTATGCTGAAATGCATGTATAGGTATCTTCCCAATTGGCTTTTTGCAATCCAATCTGGATGCTAATAGGCTATCTACATATTTTAATCTCATCTTGTTTTATCACAATTGAAAGATGCCTTAGTTGGAAGATCTGCTTCCTTCAAATAAATAATATTTTAATAGTGATACTGACTTTTTAAAGGCTCATGTTAAGATTGTTTTACTGAATAAAACTCTCAAGACAATAGAATGGTATTTTTGAAGTAAAAATGAAGAAATGCTATTGTAGAATCATCATTATCATCATCTATTCACCCAACAAATATCGCTGTTTTTCAATTGGATATTTTCTAGTGATTTTATTCAACCAAGAGCCTAGGATACATTACTGTAAAAAGTAGTAAGTTCCAAGTAAGGAGATTTTTGCAAATTCCAGTAACTTTAAAACTCCCAGATAATTGGTGAACCTGTGTGGTAAGACCCCAAGAGCTCCAATTACTATTGATATTATAGTTGACTTTTTCTTTTAAAGTCTTTCAATTTCAGTTTATAAATCCAGATACTTCATTAGTTAGTTCATTTATTTTTCATCAATTGTCTCTTGCTACATCTATGAACCATGCCTCTTTTTTTTTTTTAATATTAGTAATGTCTGATATTGTATTTCAGGTGTCTGAAAAAAATCCCACAAGATCTTGAACTTCTAATTTTCAAATGCTTGTCAGGTGCAGGGTCCCAATAGATTTTGTTAATAATAAAGCCAAACTTTCTATATAAATTTTTGCAATTTTATTACAGTGATGCTTAGGCAGTTTGGTCAATTATGCCACAGCCACTAATGAAGTGAACTACAATTTCATTTTTGATTTAAATACCTGGAATATTCCAACAGTTCAAAAATGTTCAGTTTTGGCTTTGATGGTATTTCTTTGCATACCCTGTTTCTGTACTGCTATGACTGTACCATTAGCTTCTTTTTAAACAAATTCCTGAAAACGATATTTTTAAATCTGATTTTTCTTCACTATCAGAGATATATTGAGCATGAAGATTAAGGTTTCCTAGCATCAATTCAGATTTAAGTGACTTTCTTTTTTATATAGTCTTTTGATGTAATGCTCTACAGCAGGGGTGTCAAATTCAAGGCCCGGAGGCCAGATCCGGCCCATGGGGTGCTTAGATCTGAACCATGGGGCTGCCCTGAAACAGCGAAGGACTGGCCTGCGGTGCTTCTGCCAGTAAAAATGGACCGGGGGGGAGGGTGCTCCCTAGTTCTGTTTTTGCTGGCAGAGGGTTGTAGGAGGTCATCACAACCAAAACCAGAAGAGCCCATTTTCACTGACAGAGTGCTCAGGCCACCATAGGTGCCCCCAAAATGAGTGATGTCGAGCTGGACACAGCCACCCTGGGTCCCCAAGGCCAAACACAATTCTAATGTGGCCCTCAATGAAATCTATTTTGACACCCCTGTTCTACAGTAGTTTTTCTCACTTTCCACCAGAATGGTCCCTTCCTCTGCCTGATATAATCACTTGAAATATATTTTTCTTTCATTTTTTTTACTTGTAACAACTCCCCATCTTTACTTCTGGCAAAGTAGAATCTGTCAACTCCATCAGTGGAAGCATGATTCCTGGTCATTAATTCTCTTGTTTTTCTACCAAGTATATCTAATTCAACTTATTGCCAATCAATTATACCTGCAGTAGATCAAATAACTTGAATGGCCCAAGTATTTATGTCTTTAATTATGTTCCCTGCATTTAATTTTCTTTCAATTTTCTTTAATTTGTTTTATATAACTAGGGATATAATGAGAGATAGTATTCTTTTTAACTTGCTCACTTATTAAGTCAGAAACTTCCATTAATCCTACATTTTCCATCATTCTTCAGGTGCCAATTGTCTTGTGGAAATCATCATCATCATCATCTTTATATTTTATTCCTGCCTTCTGAAAATTATGAGAGGTAGATTTAACTCTATAATAACTGTTGAATATTAAGGTTTTAGATCAAAAGCATAGACCTATTCACCTCATGGCCTTCAAATAGACTGGATCAGAGAAAATAATTGTTTTAAGGAAAATGAAATACAGAGAAGCTGGTTTCTGTGAATTGTCTGATAATTACGATTACTTCGCTATTTTGGGTGAGCAGAATCATAAAATTGGAAGGTTTAGGGCCACTATCCAACTCCCTATTCAATGGAAGAATTAAAACATCCCTGACAAGTGGCTGTTTTCCCTCTGCTCTTAGTTCTGAATTTCTTTAAGGTTATGGAAGGATTCACCTATATGATCTGCTAATTCCATTTCCTATAAGTATTTTGTATTCCTATCTCCGCTTTTTTGTAGAGCTTTATTGTTTTTTTCTCTTCCTTATCCTCTTTTTTCCCCTCTCCTGATTGGAATTGTATGCAAATATGTTTTTAATATTGCTTCTTAAGCAATTTATGCTCATGTTGATTTCTTTTTCCCATGGACTCTCATGTCCTGGAACTTTAAATAACATTCCTCTGACTTACCAAAATTTGCTATGTTGAGGTCCAAAAAAGGTCTAAACTGCAGGCCTAGGTGGCGCAGGGGAATGATTGCACTAATTGTAGTAATTGCAAGACTTCTGCTAACAGCCACCTGCCTGTAATTAGGCAGATCAAATCTGACCAGGCTCAAGGTTGACTCAGCCTTCCATTCTTCCAAGGTGGGTAAAATGAAGACCCAGATTGTGGGGGCAATATGCTGACACTGACTCTGTGAACCGTTTAGAGAGGGCTGTAAAAAGCACTGATAAGCAGTATATAAATCTAAAGTGCTAGTGCTAAGTGCTACCCTGCTCTAGTAAACTAAGACTTTTAATGAAAAACTATTTCATAAAATAGCATTCCTTTCTGCCGCCAAGACCATTCCTATCTTCATGTTTTTTTCCTCTCTTGTCTTGCTTATACTTTGCTTTCCTTTTCAAATATCAATGTATAAAATGTAGCTGTTAAGAATTTTCACTTCTCATTGGGCTTTTATGGGATATTTTCTCATCTTAGCTTTTTTTCGAAAGCTAAGATGAGAAAATATCATGTGTGTTTCATTTCATACCTTTGATAAAGAGTGATTTTTTAAAAAAAAATTAAAAGTGTAAATATTTACATTCATTTTCAAATAATAACAGAAACTCACCGTAAATATATTTTATCGAACCTGCCTTTAATAAAGATAGGATCAATAAAACCTTTGAGACCTCTTTTCATATTTTTAATGCACTGATACTTTTTTTCGTGTTGTTGTTTTTTTTATTAAAAAGAAACTCAGGCATATTTTAAATTACTTACTGGAGGGGAACTAATCTGTACACAAACACTGGTGTGTAGTCAGAAATGACCTTGGGGAAGAACAGGAAACGACACAGGCGGGGGAATTGTCAGATAAAAAGCAGTAAGTCCATAGCAGTAATGTGGGTGTGGCAGATATTTCAGAAGAGGACTTCCTGGGTTAGTAAAGGGGACAGGGGAGAATTACACTTGTGTGCTTTCTGTCTGGACTACTTTGCAGGGCTGATAACTAAATACATAAGAAAAGAATAAATGGTAACGTCATTTTACTTATTCTTTGGCAATTTTGTTCACATGTTATTCTGTCTCTTTAATTTTACATTCCTTAAAGAAAATTTGCCTTTTACAAAATATGTCAAATGTATGAGAAGTATGCCAAATCTTTGAACAATAGTTCTCCCCATTAGTCAAGCCATTTATCACCAGCTCCCCCCCCCTATAAAACTGCACCTTGAAATGCTGTTTCTAAGATTATATTTCAACTGGGATTTTTGGCAGGAAAAAATATTCTACGTTCAAACAAGATTATTTTAACAGTTAATAATGTCCACAAAGTACATGCATACTCTAAAACATCTTTAGTCAATCTTTAAAAACTAATGGAATAAATATTCTCTGATATATTATTAACACAAATAATCATTTCATAATGCATAGTAACCAGTGAATAAAGAGCATCTATTTATCATTATATACTTTCCTGAACAATTAAGTTTTCAAATCTTTCAGAAGGACAGTAATGTGAATACCAGTTTCTAGATGGAAACTGTTCTGCAAAGTATATAATATCTCTGGAAAAGCTGTTGGTACATAGGTGGATTGATTCTGTTTGCAGAATGTGATACTGAAGATGTTTGAAATTAGGCTAGAACAAGAATGGGATATACACTGCTTGTACACTAGATATTTAACCAAAAATATTTTCATTTTGCTATACATTTCGTTTATCACTTAGTGTATGTGATAAATGAAAAAAGGAAAATCCATGTAAAATCTACATAGGTGATACTGAGGGAGTGCCCACACATTTAATTTATAGAATTTCATCTCATCTCTTAAAAAGCTAAGGAAAAAAACCCAGGAAAAAAGAAAACAATGCTTTTTGATCGAGTAAAAAAAATTGAGCCAATGGAATAACTTTTTTTCTCTTTTTACATTGTAATGAGCAATCGCTCAAGTAAAATAATAGTAAATAAATTTAGCGCGAAGACAAGGGTGTTTACACTACATGTAAGCTTAGAGTTCAGTACTGGTTTAAACAAGAGAAGGCTTAAAGTAACAAATGCATAAGGAATTATACTGTCAATGGCTAGTAAACATGATGGCATAAAAATTTCCAGCTTTCAGAATCAATACATTTCTAAATATCAAGTTTTGGCTAGCAACAGTACAATTGCAATTTACAAGATTTCTGGTTTGCAGAAAGTGTTTCCCACTATCCCTTTAGGAAAACAAAGAAAAATGTATTAAACCCACAGGATTAGCTGCTTATATTTCTGAACCTTTTGAAATGAATGTACACATGTTATATGTTAGAGCATTTTATGATTAAGATGTGAGAAAGGATGTTACATTGGTGCAAATATTTTTAATATAAGATGTGTTTGAAGTTAAGGTTAAAAGTAGAACATAGAGACCTCAGAAGCAGCTCATAACCCACCTCCAAGTAAACATAAGTAAACACAAATTAATCTATCTTGACTCCGGTGCCCTTCCAGCTTCACTGGGCATGCTGGCAAAGAGTTATTGGAACTGTAATCCAAACATAGATGGAGGGCATCGGAGTATGAGTATGATTACTTTGAATAGCCAGCTTCCCCTTGGTTGTTATCACTCTGTAGGTGTTGAAATTGCCCTACATTGTTTACATTACCAGACATTACCAGACTATTACTGTAGGGTCTTGCTCACAGACACTTGACTAAAAGCTATTTCCAAAATTTGAAAAGTGTGGCCATAACATTAATTAAACTATCTAGGCTGGAGAAATAATGAGCTAGGCAGTGAGCTAGAAAGACACATTGCTTTGGGGAAATGGCTTCCATGCTGAAGAAAGATGTATATTCCCCTGCTTGCCTGTGTGCATGCCTGCCTGCCTGCCTGCCTGAAAATTATCTGAATGAATCACAGCAGTGCATCTGATCTCATCCTTGGTTGTTGTTTTTAACCTCCTTGCTGATTCTGCTTTTTAAATGTAGCCAAAGGAGCGTGTCTGAAAGAAAAAGAAGGGATGCCAGCCAACCAAAGATGTACTTAATGCAGATGCCATTAATAAATCACTGTTAGTTAAGATATAGATTAGGTGATGGGTGGCAGATGGGAAGAAGGAATGTCAAATTGCTTTTCTCATATAGATTATTGGATTAACAAGGAAGCAGCGGGTTTGTGGCAAACCAGTGTAACAAATTACCATTAAAAAAAATGGAGCTCATTGCAAGCTGGTAATAATGCCATGTCAGCCATTAGCTCTCTGGAGAGCTACTCAAAAGCAAAAACATCCATCTTCTGAAAAAGAGATGGCCACTGGCACTTTAGGATATACACGAATGTAGTTGGCTCCAGTTTCATCCCTCCTCCCTATTCTTCACAATGTATACCTGAAAGATGTTATGATGAAACATGATGGCTAATAGCATGTGTGTATCTAAAACTGTCTGAAAAAGGAGCCTGTAGTAGACATAAATAGGTGAAATAATTCATTTCATTCAGTGAATTTCTCTATTTTATTATGGGCAATATTTGGTTGGCAAGGAATGAAATAAATTGGATCAATCACTCTTTTCAGTTATAAAAAAAGAATATGTTGTAGCATTACATTTTCCATGTATCATTTCCCGTCTTCCTTGTAGTATTCTTAGGCAGCATCCAGATTTAGTAGTGTTTAGCTTCAAGAATCCAAGTGATATTATTTAGGCAAATATCTTATGACCTCTATAGATGCTGGTTTTGTGTCATAATTTTTGCCTCATTGTTTTAACTATAGTCACAGTTTCTTCCAGCAAGTGTTAAAAATGCAACTAAAACTCTCATGTCGTTAAAATTGGAAGTCAAGACTTCATTACCAATTGTCAGGGCATCTATCCACAAAAATAATAGACACTGGATAGTTGAATTTTTACAGTTTTATACAGATAATCTAGGTGAAATGTTAATATATTTCTAGCCCACATATGATATGCCGCAGGTTAATTAAATAAATAATACAGATAATTGAGTTTTGCAATTATAGTCATAAATCTTGATAGTCATAAAACAGACCATCACATCACAACACAGCAGTCTTAAGCTAATACCACAATTGTTAAGCAAACCCATTGTTCACTATGGGCTTTTTTCAGAAATGGAAGTAAATACCCTTTCCAGAAAAGGATCATAAATAGTGATCATGTGACTTCAGGACACTGCAAATGGCCATAAATGCGGGCTGGTGTCCAAGTACCAAAAATGTGATCATGTGACCATGGGGGGCAACTGTCGGAACTTCAGCACTGCTTCATAAGTACCTTTTGGTGGATCTTTCATAATTTTGAACTGTCTCCAAGCAACCAGTCATAAGTTGAGCACTACCCTTTCCTCCTACACAATGTTATATTTTGGAGGGGGAAAAAAACAAGCACAAAAGTGAAACATCCAAACATACATGTATCAGTGTTTTTTATTGCTATTATCTTATCTGGTACTCTATTTCTATTACTACTGTACAATTACAGTTTTCTAAACACTCCCAAAAGTGCTTTTTCAAGAGGCAACTGGACTTTGTTTTTCTTTGAAGACATTTTGCTTCTCATCCAAGAAACTTCTTCTGACTGGATGGTGTGAAATGGAAGATTTATATTTTTGTTGTCTACAGGCAATATACTCAGAAAGGCTCTGTATAAACATGCAATCTTAATACAGACTTTCTGTCAAATGTCTGGTCTTCTGGGTGTGAATTATTGCATTATTATAGTAATAATAATGTTCCCAGATGAATTACACACCATTGAAAATGAATTAGATGTTATGCATATTTTCCTTCAATGCAATGTGATCCAAAGCTTTGAAAAAATAATAAAATAAAGATAAAGGTTTTCCTTTCCTAGTCATGTCTGACTCTATAGGTCGATGGTCCTCTCCATTTTTTAGCCAAGGGAGACAGCGTTGTCCAAAGACATTTCCATGATCATGTGTTTATCTACTCGCATTTGCATGCTTTTGAACTTCTAGGTGAACAGGAGCAGAACAAGTAATGGAAGTTCACCCCATCACCCAGTGCTCAGTTCTTGAACCAGGGCTGTCAGCTTTGCAGCTGACAAGCTCAGTGTCTTTAACCACTGAGACATCGAACCTAATCAAAATAGGTACAGGCAGACATTTATTATATCTTTTAAAGTCCATAGATGCAGTTAAGATGAGTTCAAAAAATCATGAAGCACTGATGAAAAGCAAGAGGTTGAAGAATATCCATTGAAGAAGACTCTTTTAACAAAGATTTATGAGGGGGTAGCATAGTTCTGAATTGCTTGGTTGCATTTAATTTTTCAATGGACTGGAGTTCATTAACATTGCCAGGATTCTCAAGTAACCTAGCTTAGACCATAATTCTCCAAATTCCCCAAATACCAGGCATCTTAATGAAAACTATACAAGGACCAAATCATAGCTCATGGTGCCATTGGAATACTGCAGTTGGAGTAGAATAACATTTTGCTTGGTTAAAATAAAAAGCTGGCTCAGTATACAATTTGCCGGTCCATTTGTGTCACCTGAGGATACCAAATGGCAGCTAACAGATGTTACTGAATGAAATTTGAACTGCTAGAAAATTATTGATGATAATCACCAAGAGAATTACTACTGCTGGAATTCAGCCAAGGATTGGACAAAATAACACATGCTTACATGAGCAACTTGCTGTAAGCTATCTTTTTTCTTTGACAGAGTGTATATTTGTGAGAAAACATTCTGATTCCTGGACAATAATAAGATGAAACTGTGGTCATTTCCAAAACATAATGACAGCTACCTATTCCAATTTATTCTCTAAACTCTGGCATGGCAAAACACAAAAGTATAAAATGTTCACCAGGTATACCCAGTATTACTCTGTAACCCATTAATTATAGTTGATCACATAAATAAATTATATTCTTTTTGGCTTTTCGAACTAATTAAACTTTTGTATTTTGCATTATCCAAGATTGAACATGTAAGCCCAATTAGTTATTTTTTATTTTTCTCATCTCAATTCTATACATTTGCCAGAATAGACTTCTCCGAAATACTATCTAAAGAAAAATCAGCCTCTGCTGTAGCATTACAGCCTGAAAGTTTCCACAATGAAAAGCACTTTTTTTTTCTGTGCATGGAGCAGGAAGGATACACAAAATGAGCATTTCCACAGATTCCTGCTAGTGGAGAAACAGATGTTCACAAACATCTGTTTGTTATTTCATCACTGTAGGTTTTTTAAAAAGAGACTAGTCAATCACTTGTATGAAATGGTATAGGGTCTCCTTGAGAGCCTTAGTTCAGCCCTTGAGAGAGGGCTGAACTAAGAGGTCTCCAAGGTTCCTTCCAGCTCTGTTCTATTCTAACTTCTATTCTAACCCCACAAAGCTGCAGCATTGGGAAGAAAAAGAGCTAGTTTTAAATCACAGTGGAACAAGAATCAAAATAGCTAACCTCTTGAATACTTCTGATGTTCTAGGATCACAAAAGTTCAAGTATGCTTTTGAACTGGTATTCAGTCCTCCTGTATAAGCGTGCAGGAGTATCCTGGAAGACACTGCATTGAATGATTGTATTTCTTTAAAGTAACAGTTGAACAATGGGAAATTTCTGTTTCTTGTTTGCTTCTTAAGCCTCCATGAACAATATATTGAGTTATAAAGATATCTAGTGTAGCGTTCAGTCAGGGCATTGAAAAGTCCAGGTGTAAGTCTCCACACAGAATGCTCACTGGGTGACGCTGAGCTAAGGAAGTAAAAGAAGGGAATCACAATATAAGCCACTAAAACTCTTAAGGTTTAAATGCAAAATGTAATCAAAATGTTTAATGCGTGTGCATTATTTAAATATTTTTAATAGCTGTATTTTTTTCAGGATTCATTTTCAGGATTCTAGTCAGGAGAAGCAATTAATATTAGGCCGATATATTCATTTTTCCTACCAGTTTCTATTTAATTTAATGGAAAATAATTTGATTTGAAAATTTATTTCATAAGAAAAATGTTGGTCACATCCTCAAGGGTGGCATATAATACCCCTGCACATATTTAATTGTGAGCAGTCCAAGGGATCTTGCCTTCAATCTACAGCCATCTTCTCAGTGGTCTGCTGATTTTCTAGTGGCCCATGTCTCAGTTTAATTCCAGAGGAAAACATCAAATTAGATTTTCTCAGCAGCAATGCAACAATTTTATGTACAGGACATTTTGCCCAGTAGAAATTGTGAAAGAGTTTCTTCTTTTCTTTGAGACATTCAGAAAAATCTTCCACCAGACTAGTTCATTTCTTTCTTTTCTTTAGCTGTGGTGGCACAGTGGTTAGAATTCAGAATTGCAGGCTAATTCTGCTGACTGCCAGCAGTTTGATTCTAACCAGCTCAAGGTTGACTCAGCCTTCCATCCTTCCAAGGTTGGTAAAATGAGGACCCAAATTGTTGAAGACAATATGATGACTCTGTAAACTGCAGAGAGAGTGTTGTAAAGCACTGTGAAGCAGTATATAAGTCTAAGTGCTATTGCTATTGCTATTGCTTATTGGTGATAACTTCAGTAGTTTCGTTCTCACCATTTCTCAGTACCTAATTATAATTTTGTGACTTGTAACACTCCAAAGAATTGTTCTATATTTAATCAGGATATCACAAGACAATTCTGCCAATTTACTTTATTAATATTTTAGCAGGTACTGACATACATTTACATACATATTCTATTGGCTTTATAATTCCACTTTCGTCCACAATATTAAAAATGGTAAACCACTTAACCTTATGACATGCAGTACCCCTAGTCTATAAATATTTATTCACATTAGGAAATATATTGGAACATAACACTGGGTAATTTTAGTTTTTATGTTATGTTTGAAACTTTGCTTGAAGCAACATGATACAATTAGATAGCTTAAATGATTTCCTAGGGAAATTATCATTTATGTTGTACCCTCTAGTGGTGACAGTTTGCCTTTCTCTTCTCTTTTCAGATTTCAATAATATTTTGACAATTATTATAGACAACTGAACAATGCTCTAATATTTGTATTAAGATAATTTAGATTTCAAGGTAGATGTAAAAATCCTAGAGATATTTGAGAAATCCAGAAATTAAGAAAATATCATAAGAGTATAAATTTCTCAGGGTGGTATTGCTTATTTGTTAGAGGCTTGGGTTAGAGGTTGGGGTTTTGTTGAATTACCATTTTTAATAAATGTACCAAGTACCTAGAAGCTAAGAGAGGGTTTTATTTCCCTTACAGGCTTTTATCCTCCTGCTTATGCCAGGCATTGACAGTATAATATAAGGTTTGTAGGCTGAAATATCTATTCAAATACTTTTCGCTATGATCAATAAGTTGTGCAAAGGTTAATAATCAATAGAACCTGCTGGTGTTATGAGAAGAAGCAATTATAGTTAGAATTAGAAACAAGGACAATAAAATCAAAGAAACTTGGGCATGAGACCAGATTGA
Organism: Psammodynastes pulverulentus; assembly: GCA_025802295.1. Classification (NCBI taxonomy): domain Eukaryota; kingdom Metazoa; phylum Chordata; class Lepidosauria; order Squamata; family Psammodynastidae; genus Psammodynastes; species Psammodynastes pulverulentus. Next base: position 22,475,814 of record JAOYMU010000274.1, read on the forward strand.
TGGAAGACTTAAAGCCCAAATGTATAAGGCTGCTTTTATATCCATACACAAAATGTATATAGGTTTTAATTGGACAGGGATTCCTAGGAAACTTAGTTTCCATGGCAATGTTGCTTCAGCATCACATATGAAAGTGCATTTCCATTTATCTTTGAAATGGCCCCAATCAGCAAAACAGTAGGACTCTCAAATCTAATTTTATGATGTATAAAGCAGTAAATGTAGGGCAAGGTAGCAATTAGGTTTTAGAAAAATGTTTAAGTTCATTTAGTATTTAATTTATGAAACTGGCCCCATGAGCCTTGATATTAAATCCGTCTAGGATCAATTTTGTGAAAGCTGACTGCATGATACTTTATATGTGTGTGTGCTGGCAGAAACAATGTCCCCACCCCACCCCCAAGCTTCAGTTACTACCCAGTGCAGTTAAATATATGTTAAGTCCTACTGATTTATTCCCAATATCTATTTGATAGCTATTTGACATTAAACACAAATCACATTTAATCAAACACATTTATCTGTAATATAAGTAATGATAAAAGTACTGTGTTCTGCTTCAACAGTTGCTATCCTATATTCATTTACCTGGGAATTAGTCTCAATGGAAATGGTGTTATCTCAGGGTAAACCTACACAAAATATTGTCTTATGTTTATTTATGAGCTATGTTTGTTATTAAATGTACACTATTCTTGTTTCTTAGCTGTATGGATATAATTGCCCATAAAGAGCCTTGTAGTGTAGCCAAAAGGTCTAAGAGCTTGGTGGCAGGTTATAGGTTTGTATCAGTGGTGGGATTCAAAAAAAATTAGTACCGGTTTTGTGGGCGTGGCTTGGTGGGCGTGGCAGGGGAAGGATACTGCAAAATCCCCATTTCTTCCACACTCCTGGGGCAAGGTTACTGCAAAATCCCATTTCCTCCCCACCCCATTAACCTCCGTTCTCCTGTGCAGGGCAACAAAAGAAGACCCAGCTGATCAGCTGGGACTCGGGAGGCAGAGAATAGATGGGAACACGGCCAGTCAGAGGTGGTATTTACCGGTTCTCTGGTAAATTTCCGCTACTGGTTCTCCAGAACTGGTCAGAACCTGCTGAATACCACCTCTGGTACTCCTACTCTTCCTTTGGGGATAAACAACATTATGCAAAGTGCAGGGAAACCAGTGAGAAGTAGTGTAAGAGAGGAATTAAAAGCAGGGAGGGGAGAGAGATAAGGAAAATTAACTAAGTCTAGCTTACACCAATATAATTTGTTATACCCCTTGTTATCTTTCTATCCTGCCCAATAATTTTTGATTTCGTGACCTCAATGCAACTATTGTATCTGTTACCTTTTATCCTTTTAACTTCTCACCCAAGTTTAAGAATGAAATGTATACTTTAAACTTCTTACCCCAGTGTCTCTGCAGTGGAGGGGATGGTCAGTGATAGAAAATGTCAGACACAAGTTGCTGACTGAAACCGTACCCCACCCCAGAGGTGGTATTCAGCAGGTTCTGACCAGTTCTGGAGAACCGGTAGTGGAAATTTGGGTAGTTCGGAGAACCGGCAAATACCACCTCTGACTGGCCCTTTCCCCATCTATTCTCTGCCTCCCGAGTCCCAGCTGATCAGCTGAGTCTTCTTTTGTTGCCCTGCATAGGAGAAAGGAGCTGGAAAGCAGGTTGATGGGGTGGGAAGGGAATGGGATTTTGCAGTAACCTTCCCCCAGGAGTGGGGTGGGAATGGAGATTTTGCAGTATCCTTTGTCTGCCATGCCCACCAAGCCATACCACGCCTACCAAGCCACGCCCACAGAATCGGTAGTTAATTTTTTTAATCCCACCACATCCTGAGCTGCGTTGGCGCAGTGGTTAGAGTGCAGTACTGCAGGCTACTTCTGCTGAATGCCCACTGCAAAACACTTGTTAACAAGAGGCAGGGCTTCTATTGTCCAGTTATATCTGCCATTTTGACCCTGTTGACACACAACCTTGTGGATGTCCTTTCTCACTTCTCTCTTCTTGAGGATCTCATCAACTCCAACCTGACTTTCTTGAACTTCCCCTTCCTCTCGATCCATTCGCTCTCTCTTCATATGTTTGTTTTAAATTCTGCCTTTACTGGTGATTCATTTATGCATTCAACCCACATCCGTTTATTACTCATTTATTGCTCTCCTTGTCTTACCACACACTTAAATAATGCCAGCTACACTGGGCTTATTTTTTTGTTTCTTTTGATTTATTCAGTTCTCACTTCCATGATTTGGAACCCTTCAGCTGGGATTCAGACCTGTTTGTAGCACAAGGAGCATGGATTGTGTTCATTGATAACCTCTGGTAAGCACAGGTTGTGGGCAGTCCGTCCTTCCAGGCTGTCCTGATCTCTCAACAGCCTTTGCTATCATCAATCATGGTATCTTTCTAGATTGGCTCAGGGTTGGAAGTGAGCGGCATGGTAGTTCCCCTTCTTTCTCCAGGGCAAGGTCCTGTCAATGTTGATAAGAGGAAAGGAGATGTCAAATCCAAGGGCTCTGCTTATAAGATTGTGAAGTTCCATTTTCTCACCTTGCTCCAATTTAACAATTAGATGAAACCACAGAGTCAAATCATCTATTGACATGGCATAAGGTGAGGTATCATAAGACTTTGCGTCTGTCATATATGTAGTATTGAAAACTTTCAGACATGAATGAAAACACAAAAAAGGCACAAAAAGTGTTACTTGGGCATTAAATGGCATCTATTTTAAAATTTTCAATATTTTATTTTTTTTAAATGCTTTTTTCCCTTTTCTTCATGAAGGATTTCACCAGCACCGGAAATAGTAAAACACTATTTATCTGCACTTATATTTTAGTCTTGAATTATTATTTTTTTGCAGAGATTTGCTTATTTTTAACTTTTAAGAAATTGGGTTTAAGGTGGGTAGCCTTCCATTGTTCTGATTGAAACCGTAATTCAGAAGTTGGTTTTGAGATTTATGGGAGAGAGGGAACTGGAGGAACTGTATTTCAAATAAAGTGAAACATTGGGAAATTGCTTTTAAAACGCAGACTTAAAACATTTTTGAAGTCTTTGATCAGGGTAAGTAAATTGCGCAGGATCTGATTTAGGATTGGCCTCATAACTTTTTTTTCATTAAAATGTAATTTCAAACATAAGTTTTAATTTTATTTTCCTAAATATGGTTTATATTTTTAAAAACCACCAGAAAACGTATCTATTCTGAAGACAGTAGCAATGTTATGTAATAATAATGTTTCAAAAATCCATAATTTGATTTTTCACCTTGTAGGAAAATATCAAAGGATTCTGTTAATAATTTCAAAATAATTTTCATGCAGTAAGAAGATAATAGTCATACTAGATTCAAAGGAAATACAATCCACTTAAAATTAATATTAAACTTGGGGTCTTTTTTCTTTGTCAATTGGCTGGTATACATTCCACACCCGCCTATTCTTCTTGGTAGAGACTGTCAAGATTGATATGTGGATGAAGGGCGTGGTTCATTGTCATTATTTTCTAGTCTTCCTATCCAGTTCTGCTTGAGTCCAGCCCACTATTTCAGCTGTGTATCTAATGACTAGTAATGTCCAGGATTTCGTTGCTTGATGGTATTTCCTCCACTGAGTTTGGACTTTAAGATCTTCTTCACTCTCATGTCAACTTGAAGAATGTCCAGGTATTTGTGGTGATCATCTTCATCAAAACTCTTGATGTTATTTCTAAAAGATATCTTGATTCCTTCAGTTTTCAGTTTCCTTCATTAGTTTTCCTCTGTTGATGATGAGAGTGGAACATTTGTCCCATCCAATCTCCATGGACAGTGTTGAGGAGCAATACTATTTCAGATAGTATTTTTCCATAGAGCTTCAGATTGTCCATGTAAAGGAGGTGGGATAGCCTAGAAGATATTTTTGATGTTTGATAGCTAGGATCTGAGTTATTCAGTATTGCTGGCAAGAAGAATCGGTGTAATGACAAACAAAGCAGTGATAGTGAGTCTCCTAGAAAGATTCCTCTCTTGATGTTAACCTCTCCCTGTCTATCACCATTGACTAGCAAATGTGTCTTCCATTGTGCCATCTTTGTACCAAGTTCCTAATGTTTCTACTGACTCCTGTTATTTCTAGGCACTTGATTATCCAATCATGTGGCAGTGAATCAAATGCCTTCTTGTAATCAGTTCAAGTTACATTCAAGTTGGCCTTCTTTCTCTTGCAGTTTTCTACAATTATCTTGTCAATTAGGAGCTGATATTTTGTTCTTTTGCTATTTGGGGAGTTTCCTTTCTGCTCAGAAGGAAAAAACCCTTGCATTCAACTAGATGCTGTTGGACTGCAATATTTACCCCACCAGTTAGCAATTTTAAAGTTGTTAGTAAGTTGGTAACTGGCCTATAGTTGCCTAGTACTGGCTGTGTTGTTGGACTATCAGGTATGTTTTGCCAGATGTTAACCAATCTTCAATTTCACCTTCTTGCTGTATGTTGTTAAACAGCTAGGCAATGAGTGGGTGTGAAACAGTCAGACATTTCAACCAAAAACCATGCAGATCATTTTCACCTACTGCTAATTCTTGCTATTCTCAAAAGTGCTTTCAGTTCCTTCTTTTTTTCAAATCTTGTCTATCTCCTTTATTGTGTTGCTTTGGATTGTCCCATAGCTGCACCCAAAACTGCACTGTTTCCTCTTTGCTAGGTGTTGGTTGTTTCACTGCAGTTTCTCCATTGATGAATTAGTAGAAATATTTCTGTGTTATTGAAATTGGAGATTCTGGCTATAATGTGCAATTTGAGCTTCGTATCTGCTGATCTTTTCTATTGCTATTTGCTGCTTTATTATTTCCATTGCTTCCTTAATCTTCCTTTGTTTCTAAGTGATATCTCTTTATCAGGTATTTTTGGTCTTCTTGTTTTTCAGGCTTTTTTTTTCTTTCATCTGTTCCTAGGTTGCTTGCATCTGATTTTAGCTTGTGGTCTTTTTTTCCAGCCTGATTTTTCATTTAGGCGATGCAATATTTGACTTTTCTTCTTCTTTGTTGATTTAGTATTCAAGGTAACCAGTAATAACAGCAGCCATGCTATTCATTGTTTCTTATAGTGAGCTGGTATTTGATATTACAATATTGACATCTTTTAATATTTGAACTAGCTATTTCTTTGGAACAAGTTTCAATGTAAATACCCCTATTCTGTTGTTCTGTGTTGTTCTAGATGTCCAATTATTCATTGTTTTGATTAGTCTTCTTTTTTAGTGTGTGCTTTTTGAGAAGAAGGCAGCAGAAAATGTCCCTGGTTTGGGAATGAAAATGATTTAATAGTTATGCAGCTTCCTCTACTGTTGACTCCCTCTGGTTTGCATTTATCATCTGAGATTATTTTTAGTATTATTGGTGGTGTCAGCATCACCCTCTGGCATGTTTTCTCCTGGTGACTGACTGTACAAGTGTAATTAATTTTCATTTCAAGAATTCAGAAGTGGTTTCCCATTTATTTATTTCTAGGGCTGGCCCAAAGCTACCTAGCTTGTTTCCTGCCTAGGGCAAGACCAAAATTCACTGTCCCCTTTTTTACAGCCTGGTGCCTTTAGCAATAGCAATAGCAATAGCAATAGCACTTTAGATTTATATACCGCTTATCAGTGCTTTTTACAGCTCTCTCTAA
>JAOYMU010000274.1:22569159-22581192 GCA_025802295.1 Psammodynastes pulverulentus
TACTCCCAACCAAACATCTTATTTGTAAATGGAAGATTATTACCAGTGTGTGTTGGAGAAGGTATCATGATTGTTGATAAAAATTGGGAGGAAAACAATGCCTGGCTATATTGTACAAATGCAACATACAAAGTTTGGGTAGTAAGATTGTCAAACTATTGTTCCATGATAGTAAATTTATTAGAAATGAGACAATGAGCACATTTGGCATATTGAAAGTATCTTGTGATATGTCAGAATGTCTTTATGATAAGAGCTATAAAATGGCTGTTATGTGTGGGCATAGCCAATACAAAATCATTTTTTTTTTAGAAAAAAACTTAGCAAATTGTTCCTTGTTAATTCCTTCTAGCCGTTCAGGATGCTAGTTTACTTTGTCTTTTTTATGTAGATGGCACATTTACAAATAAAGTATTGCTGCAGCCACCAACCATTTATATTTTCTAGGAATGTATGTTGGACCTCTATGTAGAAGTCCAGAGGCAACTTTGGAAGCAAATATAAAATTGGACATTCAAACTGGCTTCTGCCTCTCCCAAACTTTTGATTTATTGTTACAAGTATTGATACATATAGAAACTAAATTTGAGTAAGGTAGCTTGGTACCTTACTCATTCATGGGCTCCATGAATGCCAACCCTTGATCAGCACAAGTTCAATTAAATTTGGCTTCTGTTAATGTCCCATCTGAACAAATATGATCATTAGTTTAGCAGAGATGATTTGGGACAGATGTGGTACATTAAAATGATGTAATTCTTAAAATTTTGTGAGACATAAATTTATATTAAAAATTTAAATAAATACATTTCTATCAAAACAAATACATTTAAAACAAAGGATATGATGCACTTTATTTTTTTATTTTATTTTTACAGCTGTCCATCTTAACAAATGACCGTGTGCGGCTCATTTACTTTGTTCACTTTTTAAAAATGTGGCTAAATCATGAATGTAGCAACATTTTGGAAAGTTCCTATATACTACATTACAGCAAATCCTGAAGCATAATTTCATTTCGGTATGCATATATGCTATCCCTTTAAATTGTGGCCTTTTCCATATCCACATTGATGCACTAGTTTGTATGATAGCTCCTAAAATATGACTGGACTTTTAATTCACCATTCAAAATTTCAGTGGTTTGCTAGTACTCATCTAGTAGTGGTCTATATAGATTTTTTAATACAATATCTTTTGCTAAAGAAGCTCCGGTAAAGTAGAAAGGGCTTTCAGGAAGTAATGCAATATAGCAATAACGAGTGGTTACAAAAAAAACAACAATTGCTATTGTAAGTAGCTTTTCTAAGAAAGGAAAAATCACATGAACAAAATGAATGTCATGTGCAGAAAGAACAAACTGTGTATGTCCTGTTTTTTAAACAGTACATATAAAATCACAAGGCAAAATGTGAAGCAAAATGTGTGGTAGATTAGATTTCAGCTGTGGAAGAATTATTCATTTGAGAGGGAGGGCTATCTTCCAGTAGTCAGCAGTGTGAGACTGAACAAGAGTATGATTAAATTGTACAACAGGGAAGTGAATCCAAAGCTCAAAGTGTCATTTTTGCTATTAGGATTGTTAAACACATTATTTCCTCCTGTTACAACAGAAATTTTATACAAAGGGTTGCTTAGGCATATTAAATATCCTTAGACACCTTAATAAAACTCCAAATATGTAGGATTATGATTTTTAATTTTTTTTTTAAAAGGAGGGGATAAGAATCCTATTCTTTCCATTTGGAGTTGATACAAAAAATACATTGCAATTATCATATATAGGTGACACTGACTATAGTGTAAGGAGAGGCCTGCAAAAATGCTTTTGTTAAACCATTTTTCAGCACACAAAAGCACTTGATTGGCACTTCACTGATTTAATGGCCTATTTGTAATGCAGAAAGAACATCACCAAGATTGTAGCATTATCCTAAATTTAATAATTGAATTTATAGCTGCAAAAATTCAAGATTTCTGACACATAGAAAATTTTTGGAGAGCATGAATGGGAGAAGTTGTAATTTTGATGTCTAGTCTTTTACCTCTATGGTTGTTAATGTAACAAATTTGTGGAAAATTTGAATATAATGATTATATGTCTGAAAGTTTTTCAATGGTCTGCAGCAAATCTTGGCTGCAATCTTACATTCACTTTACTATGGAGTAAATATTCAGAAAAGTTTCTCAGTAAATAAGAACAGATGTATCACTACAAAATGCTTATATACATTGCTTATATTTTCTTTGTGATTTTATATTTTTTCTCTTAAGCTGCCCTGATTTAGTTTTTACAGTAAAATAGAAAGAGGATGTTCCCATCTAATTATCTTGGTCATTATTAAAAAATAATATAGCAGGATCTATTAAGAGTCAAAAATATATTTGTTAACATTTATTTGCAGATGGCATGTGAACATTAGACTCTCTATGCAATATAGTAATGTCTTCCATGTGCTTTTTAATAATATGATTTTTTTCAAATGTGTTTGCATGGAGTTTTCAAAGAACTTAAATATGTCAGTATCTTCCTACCAAAACAGTTGAAGTCCAGAGATTTAGCAGTGTATAATATGGCAACCACATATAGTGGCTTTTCTTAGTGGTGGCTTGCTTCTATGATTTTCTCAAATTGTGCTTCCTTTTGTTTTGTCAGGTAATTCTTCACAATGTCTTATGAGTGAAATGTGCATAGTTGCTTACTTTTTAAAAAAAGGACAAGCTTGTCTTTGCTGCAAATATGTACTCTATTGTACACAGAACACTAACCTATCTGAAGTATTGCAAAGTCATGCTGCAGAGTGTTTTTTTGTTCATTTTCACCTCTATCTCTTAAATCAGTGCCATTCATAAAAAGCCTTTTGTCATGTACATCCTACTGAGTTACTGGGAAAATCTATTTTGGACTTTTCCCTTGAATGCTTCTGGTGAACTCTGTGATCCTGGAAAATGGACATCTAGAAATGTTGAAAGTGTCATTGCTTTTAAATACTCATAATTGCAAGCCATGTACAGGTGCAGTTCTAGTTATATTAGGCTCAAATCTCATTAACCATAAGTAAAAGGGAAATTAGTACACATTCATGCTTGCTCTCGAATTGTTTCATAAAATACTTTTTTTTCTGCAGCATCTCTTGCTACTTCTGCTCACCTCTTGTGACAACATTTTAGATTGGCTTTCCACAAGAGCTTACAAATCAAGCAAGTTAATGTCTTCATTAAAACTGAATTGCAGTTTACTTTGGGAAAAAACATATTTAATATTTCAAGGTATTGAACACTAAACTACCATTAAGCTCTAACTAATGCATTTACTTTGCTGACACTTGCTCTCCGATGGGACATGTAGCCTAAGTTATATCACTGGAAGTGATGTTTAGAGAATGCTACAGAGAACGTTTTAAACCAAGTTTTAGATTCTTTTATTCTCAAACTCACTTTCTATACTTGAGAACAAGTTTTAAATGGTCTAGTTTTCCTAATTAATTAATCAGAAATTCACAGGCTTCTTTTTATTGCTGTAAGTTAAAATATTCTAAAAGTAGAGACATAAGACAAGATGGGAACACAATTGCTTTTGAATTTGGAAGCAATATTTTGTTTGGAAGGAATAATTATTAATTATTATTGTCACTGTAATATTATATTACATGGCTATTGTAACATAGATACTATGAGTTGTTAAAATTCTTCAGTATGTAAGGAAAGTCTTCAGGATTGATATTTTTTCCTAATTGTCCTGATTGGTATTCTAAGGAAATAGCATTTTTTTCTCTGTGTGTGTGTGTGTGTGTGTGTGTGCGCGCGCGCGCCTGGGTTTGTGTATTAATAAGGAGTGTAGTGAGATATATTTATTTCATATATTTATTTAGAACTTTTGTGTGTTACATATATAATGTCCTATCACACAATTTCAAAGTGGTTTACAAAAGGAATCCTCAACCCTATTGAGCCATAGCCTATTTGGAATTGGGCTGTGTGAGCAGCAGGCCAGCACATGTGCACACACATGTGCTACTCGTCTTGTGCAAGTTGAACTGCCCACATGTGCATGTGCTGGCCAGCCACTTGCATGGCCTGGTTCCTCTTTCCCCGCCCCAGCCAGACCGACAAGCCACAAAGGTTGGGGACTGCTGGTTTACAACACAGGTACTCCTCACTGACTGCCTCATCTAACAGTGAGGACAATTAACCAATGGAACAGCTTGCCATCAGAAGTGGTGGGTGCTTCATCACTGGAGGTTTTTAAGAAGAGACTAGAGAGTCTTTTGTCTGAAATGGTATAGGTTCTTCTGCTTGAGCAGGAGGTTGGAATAGAAGACCTACAAGGTCCTTCCAGCTCCATTCTGATTGAAATTGATTGATGACTATTCAAAATTATGACAGCATAAACAAAAAAGTTCTGTCACCAATCCTCACATTTACAATTGTCATAGTGTCCAGTGATCACATGATTGCTACTTGTGTGTTTTCCAAGTGGCTTCTGACAAGCAAAGTTAATGGAGAATGCGGTATAAAGAAGGAATAGAGAATTCGCTACATCAATTGGCTGTCATGATCCTTGACCTATTTTCAAATATTGAAATGCATATTTTGCAAAATAGGAAACAAAATGCAGATTTTAAACTATAGTTCTTTATCAATATATCTAAACATACAGAGCTTTCTACCTAAATTGTTTGCATATATGTGAGTATGTATGCAAGTGCAAATTTGCTTGAGAATGATGTATCTGTTTTACAGTATTGTGTGGAGAATATGCTGAATCACATTGCCTATCTTTTGTAATCCCTACATGTAGCACTTCTAAAAATCCCCAGTTAGGTGTGATCTTATTTAGTGGCTTTCAGAACATTTAAAATAGTATTGTCTCTCACTCTATTTCTTGAATACTTTAAATGCCCTTCCAGAAATATGGCACACAGGCAGATGCTGCATTAATGGTCAACTTCTACATCCAAAAAGCTGACATAACATTCTACTCTCCTGTGTTATGACCCATGATAATTACACCAGTACAGTTGAGACTCATAAAGATTTTTTTTTTTAATTGGCCAAAGTACCATCTCTAAAGACAGATCTTTAAGGAAGGACTTATTCTTATTTATTATTTTTTCTATCTTTATTGGGCTATATATATTTCACTTTTCAGAACAAAACATAAAAAGGTCTGGTTTGAAGTGCCAGTAAAATGTGTGACAGGATACTTGAATATTTTATTCTCGTCGTACTAAAGAATAATTAAGATGTAAAGAAAAGAGTGAATCATTAGAATTTTAAAAGAGAAATTTTGGGATCCTATGGCTGCAATTCTAAATACACTATTATGGAAGTAATTTGTGACTGGCACTTCTAAATACGTATCTTTAAAAGCAGGGTGTAAGTGGCAGGTTAAGCTTTTGTGCATTGTAAAATCAGACTTTCAGAGCAATTTGTCTAGTGTTGAAGGCAGAACATGGTGCAGCTGTTTGGGATAGGGCTCGATTTTGTTTTTGCATAATAACTCTGAACAAAAATGAGAATTTGTTTTTAAAATAACACACAAAGAATCTGGACTTTTACTGAAAAACCAAGCAAAATGTTGCAAATTATATTATCAAACAATGTAGATTGATTATTAAAAGTAATGGCTAATAAGTATGTTCTTGTACTTAAAAAACCCCCATCCACTCTTAGATCATAAAAACAGTACCATGAAATCTATAGTTTAAAGTTTAACATGTTTGTTAATAATTTTAAAGCAAGATGGGAATATTGTACTGCCCATTCTATCATTGATACTATAGTTCAGCTTTATTTTTAACCAGATTGTGTTTGTTTCTGTGGAACAAACAAAAATGAAGAACAAGTTAGAGGCTTTAATTGGTCTAATTGCTAGCTTACATTTTTTTTCTTAAATAGAGTTATGTGAAATTAAACTAGTATTCAAAGTTTTTGAGAACAGATGTTTGACCAGAATTATCTAGGGCAAATTATAATGTAACAATTAATTCGGAAGTCAGCAATTATTTCCTTACAGAAATCAGAACTCCTTGCTTTACATTTTTACAAGCATCTGTGATAGACCATGTGACACCTCATAAATTAGATAACTTTTTGATGGTCATAGAGCAGAACTATTGTGGGGTAGAGGTGGTTGTTATTGTTAGCTACAGAACAGTTGTTAGTGAGAAATGTTATGTACAAGAACCGTTTTCTTATGTTGATCTGTTCAAACTTTTATCTTAAAATAGGCTCATCCTGCTGATTACAAATTAAATTAAATAAGTAAATACAATTCAATTTATCAAAGGAGAGATATGAAAAGTCTGATGACATTTTAATCACCAGTCATAAATCAATAATTAAGTACGTATTTGGATATTTTAACATCATTTCATCATTAAAGTTTAAGGTAAGTTTTAGGAAAGGCTTATTTCTAAACAGGTAAACCCAGAAATACATATATACATGCATACATGCATACATACATAAATTTGTCTTGAACAATGTTTTCTGTTACATCCTTGTTTACTTTGTGCAAGGTTTGATCTGGTGGCGCAGTGAGTATTGAAGACTAATCCTGCCCACTGAAGGAGTTTTATCCTGACTGGCTCAAGGTTGCTCAGCCTTTCTTCCGTCCAAGGTCAGTAAAATGAGGACCAGATTGTTTTGGGGGCATTATGTTGACTTTGTAAAGTGCTTAGGCTGTAATGCACTATGAAGTGGTATATAAGTCTAAGTGCTATTGTTAAAGTTTTATTGTGAGAATACTATTTAATGTAGTTTACTCCTTATATGAGGGAGATGAGTAGTTAAGTGTATATGTGTGTATGTGTGTATGTATATAAACACACACACACACAAACACACACACACACACACATATATGTGTGTGTGTGTGTTTGTGTAATATACCTAGTTAATTATTAATATTATTGACATCTGATTTACATAAATAGGTTCAACATTAGAATGTACTTAAAACATGTTCTGGTTGTAAATAGTCACTGGATCCTTTTGTGAAGGGCACAGAGACCAATCTATTTTTTTCTGTAATCTAGTTGATGAGCCATAAGGAAACTGAGGAAACTCACAGTTCCTAATGTTCCTGTCCTAATCCTGCCATTACTTATGGGATGCAATAACTTTACTAAGGCTGTCTTTGAAGTTGCTGAGGAGGCAGCACTGGTACTATCTATACAGTTTAGTACTGCTTTCTTGCTGAAGAGAGCTCCTCCAATTGTCATGGACCATAATCACAATCCCATGAAGAATTTTGTTGTTCAACTCATTTATTGCTTTTGAAACATTTCCCATTTGACTCTCTGATTGGCCATAGCTTTGATAGCTATTTTCAGAATGATCTTGTCAGATATTTTCTTGTTCTGCTTGTCAGAATGATATCATCTTTTCCTCCAGTTCATAAAATAAAACATGCCAGGTGATTTGTGGACATGAAATACATTTATTCAGGGGTTGTCAAGTAATGTTGAGTGGTATCTCCCTTCTTACAGATTTTTTTTTTACTTTAGACCTAGGCCAGGCGTGTCAAACTCATCACGGCAGCGTCACGTGATGTATCGGGACTTTTTCCCCCTTTGCTAAACTGGGTGTGGGCATGGCCAGCGTGTGACACATCCAGCTTGCAGGCCGGTAGTTTGACAGCCCTAATTTAGGCAATCATTATCAATAGGATGAAATGCATTAGCTTATTTCAATAGTTCATTCTCTGTCAGCATGATCATCTTCTTCCTGTCCCATCCTATGTTGGTGGCCTTTCACCATCTTCCAAATTAATATTCCTGTTGCAAAAGCACTATCATATAATGCACATCCATCAATTTACATAGCTTTACTTCACTTCCTACACCCACATAAAAAACACCAAACAGTATAATGTACGAATAACAATATTATGCACTAATTATACAGCTATTCAGACTTTTTTAAAAATCTGGCACAAAAGTAAACGTCTGTATTCAAAAATGTATATATTTTAATAAGAACTGTATCTACATTTGCTTGTGTAAATTTATTAGAAACATGGAAATTTTCCCACTGCTGTTTATTAGGTTTCTCCTAATTTATTTTTTTAAATGATATGCAAAAATGGAAAAAGAAAAAAAATGAATTAAATATCTGTTTTATGCACTAAATATCCGTGTCCTGTTATGAAATTAACTTTTAAATTAACATTCAAGTGATTCTACTTAAGAATTTAAAGAAAATTAAAGATATAAAAACATACTTAGTTTCATTTTAAAATAGTCTTATTTCTTGATATCTAATGGCTGCCTTTAGAATCTCTTGGGTATTTTTAAGGAAGTTGTTGGGACATTTAGAAATAAAGCGTGTCAGTTCAGCTGGTCTACAGTACTTTTAAATTCTTATTTTTATAAGATTCCAATAAGGTATTGATAGTCAAGTTAGATAGTCTATACAGAATGATACTCTAGATTAATGAGGTTTGCAGTATTACCAAGACATTCTGAATAGCTCCATTTCTTGTAGTAATGGATTATGTATTTTCCTATTAATTTAGTTTTAGAAAATGCTAAATCTTAACCTACATATCCTTTTTGAAACAATGTTAGAAACAATATCACTATAAAAAGATAAATCTACAGTTGCAACAATCTATTATGTCATAAATTCCTTTAAGTAATGCATATATTTCTTTAAAAAATAGTTGAGTAATATCTTACCTGATTGGTTCCAGATTTCTAAACTCATATTTAATAAGGCAACTTTAGCAAGTTCCATTGGTGACATGTTTAATAACACAAGTTATTAAACTTTTATATGGTAGCGCCTAATCTTGATTCCAATATCAAGTTAAATCTAGTCTTCTTGTGATACAATTCAGGACAGGTCTGGAAACATGTTGAGACATATTTCATTTTACCAAACTCTTTCAGATTTTTCATAGTTTATTATAGATTTTTATTATTAATATATTGCTGGATTTTAATGCTTTGTTAGTTTTATTTTTATCGCATATGAACACTTATAAGCTGCTATACTTAAAATGAGAATGGGTGGCGTGCAGCTTCTGAATAAATAAACATGGATTAATTTGCTTATGAAGAATGAGGTAGGTTGTTGATTAGCACACAAATTTAGAATTTCTGAAAACTTAGACAATGGTCTGTTCAACTAACACTAAAGTTTATTTTGGACTCAGCATATTTGACCCCAAATATCCTAAGTGTTGTGTAGAACTGGCCAAGTCTATTAAATTACTCCAGTGATCCCCATAATAATGATGAATTTCTTTCATAATCTCTTCATAATTAATACAGGCTTCATTGTGGCCACTACTATTCTCATATTGATCATCTCAGCCATTTAAATTGGGACTGGTAAAGCTGTCTCTGTTTACTCTGCTGAGCAGACATTTATTTTATTTGGATAGCTCCCATCATTTGTAAATTATGTTGGGGATATTGACTGTCATGGAAACTACAGGTATTTCAGTGCTCTTGTGATGCAAGAGCTGGAGCCTTTTTAGTATTTGAGGTTAATGCTTTGCTCTGATGTTGTTGGTGTTTTTGGTTTTTTTTTTGCATGAAGACCTATAATAGCTTTATGAACGCTAATTAGTCAAGCTTTTCAGAGAGCATTAGCAGCCTTGTTTTTACTCATGGCTAAGGCTGCATCTCCCCCCCCCACCACCACCATGCTTCTGAAATATGTTGAATGCTCCAAGAGCTTGACTTGTTCATTTACAAATACATGTTAATTGTACCACGTGCACATTTTTCTACAATACATGCACAGGTTAATTGTATGCCAAGACAGCTTATTTTTATGTGGGTGTACATGTTCACATCATACATCTTGAGTTTTGACTGGACTATACATTCCATCAAATACATTGGAGTACAGTGTACAGAAACATTTGCTCATTTTACAGTACATGACAGTTGTGTAAGCACTGTTACCATTTCTTACTAACAGTGCTGAAGTTGGGTCTAAATTATATTTTGTTTGTAGTGTCTTTTTGTTTATAGCTAATCATGGCATAGTTTTAGCACTGGATTATTATATTCTTCCTCCTGTGAAGTATGTAAAGCTGTGTCTTAGGAGAGTCATCAATAATTTATTGAAATTCCTGCCTGTGTCTTATATGGAGTTGATGAATTTGGTATTCCAGTTTTCTATTATCAAATGTTTAATGTTGTAATTTAATTGGGGGGAAGGTCTAAAGGGCTTTGGTTATGATGCCATGACTCCATCTTGCCTGTTTAAACACACCTTCCTGTGGAGGCAGTTGTGTAAATTACAAAAATCTGGAGTTATCTTCAGACCAATTATCACATGCAAATTGCTGCTTTCTCTCCATCGTATAATTTTGTCTCTTGCTTATTTGGATAACAAGGATGAAGAGCAACCCAGTTTGACGCACAAACAACTTTTTTTGTGATTGTGATCAATATAAAATAGTTCTGTGGAATTGAAGAAAAGATTGCCACAAGTATCCTGAAAAAGTCTAAGCCACCAGAACTATTCATTTGTGCATTTCTATACATTGCAAGGGCAAGAAGGCAGTTTACATACAAAATTAACTACAGGACAAATAACGTTTGGGTTGTAGTCAGTTTAGTATGTAAACTGGCTTCTTGCCATCGCAGTGTATAGAAATACACAAATAAATAGTTCTGGTGACTTGAACTTTTTTGAGATACTTGTGGAAATCTTTTCTTCAATTCCACAGAACTATTTAATACTGATCACAATCACAAAATATATTTGAACCTCAATGTGTTATCTAAATTAATACAGTACAGCAACAGAATATGTCATTAGTAAAAATGCATTAATCATATTGTTGATTGGAAAATATTTTTTAAAATGTTTTAAAATTTATTTTAATGGATGATAATTAAAAAAACAGTTAACTGCAGTTTATAAATACATTTTAAAAATGTTTTGGGAGAGAGTTTGGGTTGAAAATGGGATTTTACCCTTGATCAGTCAATCAATCAATTCTTGTTATTAAAACCTTTGAAAGGACAGAAACAGAATATAAAGTGTCCCAAACTTATGAGTGTCAGTAAATTCAAATTTTAGTTTTATTACATTTTTTTGAATGACATAAATTGGATGCCTCATAAATCCATATTGTTTTTAATATATTTATAGGCTAAATATTCAGTTCTATCGACAATTAAAGAATTTTACTAAAATGAATATGGATAATTTATAATAAAATTAAGAGCTGGGGTTTCCTTTGGCCATAGCAAGAGTCCCAGTTCTTTTTTAAGATGTTGGGTGTATTTCTTACATTTTAAAAATAAGATTAAGGCCTCCAAAATGGTTTAAAGATATTAATGTGCTGTTAATTATATTTAAAATGGAATTAACTTATATCTTGATGAATGTGTTTAATCATATCTATTTTCTAAACCCAAATTAAATATTCACAAAAGGATTTGTTTCCTCGTAGAGGTGAGTTTAGATGACTTCTTGATAGTCCTAATTCAGCTTAACTGGTTTCTGTTGTCTAAGCCTGTATGTCAGAGGTTTTTAAATTGATGTCCAATTCTTAAAAAAATATTCCTCTTGCAGAAATTTTGAAGTCTTTAGAAAGATCAGAATGTTCTTCTGAAATAAGTGAAATGCTACTCATTTGAAATAGGATTTGTTGTGCAATGTGGCATGTTCATTTTATTTCTCTTGTTTAATTTTCATTTTGCCTTTAACTAGACATTCCATGTGGATATTTTACATTTGCATTATACTTTTACGCTTTTGTTGGCCCCTGCTGTTAGAAATCAAATATACTGTCCTCTTTTTATTTGTTGGGGATAAAAACCCCAATTTTAATCTGTTCATACAGGTATCTAATTTGAATCAGACTGGCAAACTGCAGGGCTCTTGTGCTTGTTTAATTGGTATCTTTCTCATCACATTTGAATGAACTTGCACATGCACTGCAGGATACCACTAGAGACAACTGAATAGTTAAGGCTGTCACTCTGGAAACGGGATGGTGAGATGCAGCCAAACTAAAGAAAAGCTGGGATCAGATAGATTTTTTTAAAGTGT
>JAOYMU010000274.1:22593343-22604791 GCA_025802295.1 Psammodynastes pulverulentus
ATATAATTAGGGTGGGAGGAAATGCTGGGATAATGGCCTTTTTTAAATTTGCACTGACAGCATCTTTTAAAGCTTTCATCTCAAATAAGATCAGTTTTCCATGCTTCACTATTGTCTTGGGAAATCTATCTTCAGTAGTTGCTTTCTTAAAAGATCTCATGCCCAGCGTCTGTGAGCTTTGTGTAGTTTGCCTATCAAAAGAGATATGTTTACACCTTCCATGCATGTGTTAAAGCTATCAGGTTACAAAGCAGAGTGGCTGATGCGGTTCAGTCCTTCCTACTAATATGCACAAAAAATGCATCTATGGTAATTACATGGACTGCCTGGAACAATGCATTCCAACATCCTGTAACATAAATAAGGAAGGTGGGGCCAGCTGACATTAAACGATATGTTTGCCAGCAATCTTGATCTCCACTATATATATCCTTTCTGTTACACAGTCTCAGTCTGGCAGCGCTGAACCTGTTGCTGCATTAGCCGAGTTGTATTTTGCTGGATAGGGAAGGAGGCTTGTCTGCTGTCTGTTAGGAGGGCTTTGTCTCTCTCTCTCTCTCTCTCTCTCTCTCTCTCTCTCTCTGTCTCTCTCTGTCTTTTTTTTCACTCTCTGTCTCACACTCTCGCTTGCTCTTTTTCTCTCTCTCCCTCCCTCCCTCTCCCTCTCCCTTTCCCGTCTCTGTGGTTTGTAAGGTAGGTTGCAGTGTGTGTATATACACAACATCAAGAGCAGGAAAATGGACTCATTAGGGAGACAGGCAGTCATTACCATTCACACTGCACTTCCAGAGAGACAGCGACTATGAGGAGACAGACTGAGGACTGGGGAGCAAGGTAGGCCAGCCAACTTTTATAAAAAAAATGAAAAGAAAGAAAAAGAGAGAGAAATTTCCTTCCTCCCCCACAACACCCCTTTCTTTTTGATACTCCTCTGTTAGCTCATCTCGTGTTGCTTTTTTGTTTATATTTTAGTGATGTAAGTTTGCGAGACCTGTTAGTGGGCTTAGATTTTGGAACATATATAGGCCTGCTTGTCCATAAATGCATGCCCCCTTCTCACTTATTCAAAGATATGCTTTTTTATAATTCACTTTAATTACTTTTTATTTTAAATCAGTGAAGGAAACAAATATGTTTGTTTTTCCAACACTAGTTCCAAGTAAATCATTATCTTTCACTCCTTTAAAACAACCTTCTCCGTATGTTAGTGGGTTTCTGCTTTTTCCCCCCTTTCTGTTTACGCAGTTCCATCTGTCTGTCCATATATCATATACTCCTTGTTTACTGTTGCATGTTTTTGGAGGGTTTTTTTGTTTGTTTGTTAGTATTTGTATATGAGTTTTACTGTAATGCCGGCAACCAGAGATTACAGTGGCTGCTCTTTGTTTGGTGTATGTAAGTTTAAAGTCCATATTTACTATATATAAAAACAAATTTCAACCTGGTATGTAGGCATTACTATTCGAAAAGGTTTTTTTAAAGAAATGAAATAAAATAAAATTCATATTTTGGCACTGAATGCATTGTTGTATATGTATTTCTCTCTAACGATATGTTTAAAAATACATTACTTTCAATTTGTTATTTAAAAAAAAAGGTTCTTAATTTTGCTTATTTATTATATTAAAGAGCATGTAAGAATTCAAACTTTTAAAAGGGGAGCTATGAACCTTGGTTTCTTCCTTTCCAGCCCCCTCCTTAATATACAGAACTCTTCTCAGCTGATTCTCTCCCTTCTAGCCTTCACTGTGTATTTTGATCTGTATTACTGAAGAGAAGTGATACCTTTTACAGTGTCCCAGTATATCTTATATAATTTTTAAAATTCATCTGAGAAGCTGCATATTCTTCAGGAGCTGAAGATGGTTGTTATTTTTATTCTACCAAAAAAAGATGAAGAATGTGTATACCCTATTGAAATTTTTTTGAGCAGCTTTTCATATGAACTTCCGCCCCCTCCTGTTTTTAAGTCTGTTTAAA
Source organism: Psammodynastes pulverulentus (assembly GCA_025802295.1). Lineage (NCBI taxonomy): Eukaryota > Metazoa > Chordata > Lepidosauria > Squamata > Psammodynastidae > Psammodynastes > Psammodynastes pulverulentus. The sequence continues at coordinate 22,595,324 of JAOYMU010000274.1, forward strand.
CTGAACCATTTAATGGCCTTTTAAGCCTGAATTTGTGTCAGGGCTGCCACAGAATAAAACTTCTACTTTCCTGGCTCTTTAAAAATAACAAGAAAAACTACAAGGAGATTGTGTAAAAGATTCTGAAAAACCATGAGTAATTACTATGCTTTGGAAAATAAATGTTAATCAGTAGAAGTTAAGTTTTTAATATTTAGTATTTTTAATTTCGCTGTGCTTATATTTAAATGCCATGGGAAAAAACCCCTTATTTTTCAACAAATCAACAAATCCATTAAAGACAAAAAGAAACAAAAAGAAACTTTGTATTTTTAATTGTATTAGGCCTTTCTTGATATCAAAGGCCTGAAAGCTAACTCAGCTTTATAATGGACTTTATTTCCATCATCCATATGCTTTTTGCAAAATAAGTGCTTGATATTTTTAAAAATAAAAGCTCTGCAAGGTTTCGGGGAGGGGGGGCAGAGAGGGAAGTAGATAGAATTCTCACCTTTACTGAGGTTGCTACTTCTTCCAGGATGTCAAATAATCCAGAATATTTCTTGGAAAACAGAGCTACTTCTTGCTTTGATATAAGCATACTTTGAGAGAGTTTTTGCTGTCTTACTCCATTTACATTAAAGGTTTTAGGACTGAGATTATTGGTACAATTCTGTAGCATCTGTCATCCCCACAGTATATTTACTTGATAGGGTAATACCACATGACCTTCCAACCTTATTCTTCTTATTCTTTATGAGCACATCAACAGTTGCCTACAAATATTCTTCAGTTGAAGTATATATTAATTAAGTTATATATACATGTACAGTTCTGCTCTGAAATTCAAATCTTGTAGTGTTGATCAGATACGATAAGTTATTAAGAGAGCTCTGATGCACTCATTTAGTGTCGTTGAAGTTAGACTATTTGGTAAGTTTTAGCAGTGATTGGAAACCATTTATCCCAATAGCAAAATGTAATTTAACCGATATTGGTATATCTACTGTGTGAGATTAGCTTTTTTACTTGTAGGGATTCTATGTTTATTTATTTTTTTTTATTGCTATATGTAATAAATGCCAAATGAACTACCTTTTACACTCCATTAAAATGTAAAATATATTATTTTAATGCAAGCTTCAGATGAGGAATGTATTTCATTACAGAAAGCAAAGTTGTATTTGAAAATTGTAATATTTTCTCAGTTACAAACTTTTAAAACTTGCCATTATAAAAAATGAATTTGCCAATAAAATACTGACATTTTTATCTAAAATATTCTTCAAATGTTTTTGAAGATTGTGAAGAATTTTCAGGAATGGCTGAATTGTTTAATTGAGGGAGGGGGAAAGGTACTTTTGTAAAAGATTGAAAATCCTTTATAATCTTTGTGCTAAAAATGGATAAAAATAAATGGAGATTTTCCAGACTGACCAATTAATAAGGCTATTAGTATGGGAAAAAGAGAACCATGTTATAAAATTTAGAAGTATGGTTATACTTGCTTTAAAGGAGATTATTAAGTTACTTTTTAAAAAAAAATTCTTTTCCTTCAATTTTAATTATTTTTAACATTTTTTAATGTATTTGATTTAATCTATATGTTTATATTTTAACTTTGTAAAAGACATATGTTAAGTTTGATAATTTATACAAACAAATGAAGAATATTTTGTTATGAGCAGTATAGCAGTAACCCAAAATAACCAAGCTGGGTATGATGAATTATGCACCTAGAAACTCTTTGAAGTACCTTCCCATATAAGATTAGAGCATCCTATGGTACGATTGGTTCAGTCACAGCATGCTTTATTTTAGCATTGGAACTGACAGTTATCTAACACACCCACATGAGGAAGTGCTCTGAAGTAGTTATTTCATGCCTTGCCATGCCCTGTGGCTAAAATAATTTGGGTTTGCTGATTATGTGTATGTGTGTGTATATGTATATGTGCATATATATTCACATTCACATTCTTCTTAAATTTGAGAGTTTGGTTACTGTGTATTTTTTAGTAAGCTCAGAATATAGAGATGCCAAATGGTAAGATTTAGTCAACAAAAAATATTTTTCAGGAATTTTGGCTGGATTTTGGCATAAATACAGTTTATTGATGTCATTGGACTTCGGTTAACATTTTAGAAAAAATAAAGTCTGTTTATTTTGATGAAGTTGATTGTTTTGAACTTTTTTGGAATGGCTCTATAAAATTACTGCAAATATTTCTTTCATATTTCTATCCCATTTCAGCTTTAACTTCCAAGTAAATAGCTGTGCAGCAGTAATAAAAATGACAATCTCTATGTTAGAATTTTAAATCACTTTAAATAACTTTACCACATCTCCATAAGGTATTACAGTTTGCAAGGAGAATGGTTTTAACCAACCTTTTGTCTATTATAAAAGATATTTAAATGACCTGTCTTGATGAATGTTGTACTTATACGATGATATAGAATTATTATATATTGTGACAAAGGTAGTATAATGGTAAGGAGCTTCAGCATATGAATAATTCATATTTTATACAAAATTATTCAGTTGTTTTTGAAAAGTGAATGTTTTGTTATTTTAAAAATATTTAATTGGAAACTATTTTCTTGTAACTAGCAAGTTCTTTCCCTGTGTAGACTTGGCAGTACAGCTGCTGCAGCTAGAGAGAAACAATAGTAACAAAAGTGAAACTGATTTCAGCTAAAATGCTTATCCAGCTCAAGCAGTAACAGATTAAACAAATGAAAACAGTTTAAAAAAGTATTTCATCACTAATAAACTAAAGTTTCCTTGGAGAGCTGCATTGCCGAAGTAAATTGTTTATGTCCGTTTTACCAATTTTATATTAGCAAAAGTTTCTTTTTGAGTTTGGGCCAGATTTCAATGTGCACGAGTATTTTGTTACTCAAAAGTTAGAAGTTTTATACTAATATGATATCAATATAGTACTGCTGAAAACAACAATATCAATAATAAGATATATAATATAAATATGAAAGATGAGTATAAATGAACTATGCCACAAATGGTATTTTTCACTGTAACTGTGCCTTGGTCTCTTGATAGGAATTGTTTTTTTTTTAATCAGGATTCAGATTAAAGTGAAGAATTTTGTGAAACTAATTTTAACTATAAATTTGGTTTAGAATAGCTATAGCAATAAAAGAATGGATATTTCTAAATTTTATTAGGCACAATTATGAATAACATCTAACCTGGTGCTTTTAGTATGGGTTACTTCAAAATATAATTATACTAGTCTGTATGTCACTGAAATAGGCTCTTATGAATTATCTTTCATCTAGATTGCATTCAAGAATGAGGGTAGAATGGGGGGGGGAGATTCTGTGTTATGAGTTCTGTCATTTTCATTTTGGGTTGGCTGTCATATAAATGTTAGCCATGTTTCTTTAAAACAGGGAAGATTGTTTTGTTGCTTTTACCTTTGTTATTTTCAATTCTGTAATACTATATTTTATGTTCTACTAGTACTTTATTGCAGTGTGTATGTCTGAAAATGTGATGAAATGGGTTTTTACCTTTGCCTCCTGATCTTTATTCACAATTTAATTCAAGTTTTGGAAAATCTGCTGTAATTTTCTTCAAATTGTAAACAGTGTAAGACTGAATTCAATATAATAAGGAATTAATTTCATATTTACCATATAGTAGTTGCTAATCTGAAACAGAACAAGCCACGTTATGGTTTAGCATATGAGGAACTAGGCCACAATATTAAATCATAATGTAGTTTGTTGGTTTGATTTAGCATATAGGCAGTCCTCAACTTACAACCAAAATTGAACCTAAAATTCCTGTTGCTAAGCAAGACAGTTAAGTGAGTTTTGCCCATTTTATGACCTTTCTTGCCACACTTATTAAATGAATCACTGCAGTTGTTAATTTTGTAAAGTGAATCTGACTTCCCCATTTACTTTTGTTTGGCAGAAGGTCACAAAAGGTGATCCCATAACTCCATGACACGATATTGCAACTGTAACAAATATAAGCCAGTTGCCAAGTATCTGGATTTAGATTATGTGGCCATGGGGATACTGCAACAATTGTAAGTGTGAAAAAAGTCATAAGTCCCTTTTTGCAGTGATGTTGTAACTTCTAACAGTCACTAAACAAAAAGGTTGTAAATTGAGGACTATGCGTATTACAGGATTACTACTGTTGCAATGAATTACTTAATCATTCTCGAAGGATTAACATGTGTGAAGATAGTATATAGTATCTAATTTAACCAGTAATTTAAATGAATCATTCAATCTTTGGAACATAATTTTGTAATAGTATATCCTTTTGTAAATTCCTACCTTCATGCAAAATCTCCCTCTGCTTTTCCCCTTCATGTAATGAATTTCTGTTCTTATAAGTTAGTGTTAATTATGACTATAGTTAGATAATAGGATTCCCCAAACATGGTGTCAAATCAGTTGAAGCAACTGTAATTGGCTTGTATGTATTATAGTTAGTACTACTATTAACATGAAACCTTGTTTATAGAATACTACGCAATCAAATAGGATTTTGACAAAATGAGAGGAATAAGCTTCCGTTCTTTACACATTGGGAGTTTATAATCGAATGGAAAGAATATATCACTGGAATCATATGTTTGTTTTGGATATATACTAAGGCTAGGCATGATGACATACATCTGTGACAGAAAATTAGTTGCATTCTAGTCAACTTGGAGTATTTTTGGTTGTTTTTGCTCAAATTGTAGTCTTTCTACATTTTACATGTAGTAAAAGGAATCTTAACTTTTTTTCTGAATGAATATGACAAAGTTGTTTGCAAAGAATTATTTTGGTCTGATGTTACATACATACGCTTTCAGATATCTATCTATCTATCTATCTATCTATCTATCTATCTATCTATCTATCTATCTATCTATCATCTGTGCGTCCATCCATCCATCCATCCATCCATCCATCCATCCATCTATCTTTAAAACTATATGGCTGGCCATCTCACTTCAAGTGACTCTGGGCAAAACACAATAAAATCTACTATTAAAGCACTACAAAAACCAATTATAAGCAATTTAAACATAGATAAAAACAAAATCACAAATGCTAGAATACACATAATACAGCCAACATGCAGGATCCCTATTACCAGGGAGTCTCAGATTTGTTGGGGAAAAATGTTTTAAGGGCTTTCTAGAAAGTAATAAAGATTGGGGCTAATCTTATCTTGGGAGGGATAATATTTCCAAGGAGCAGGTGCCACAGAAGAAAAGGTTCACCTTTTAGGTCCCATAAGATCTTTCTCAGATGGGGATCCACACATGACTCTCCTGCCAAATATAATGGGACAAGTGGATATAATTATATAATGTATAATATATAATATAAACTGGTCCCTCAGATAATTTGACTCCATGCCATCTAAAACTTTTAAAGGTCAGAACCAGCACCTTGAATTGTATCCAGAAGCAAGCTGGCAACTAATACAATGTGTGTCATCTTATGAGGACATATAACTTCTTATGCTGCTGAATTTTGCAACACTTGAAGGTTCTGTGTATTCTTAAGACCAGCCCCATGTAGAGGCTTTACAATAGCCTATGCAGGAGTTGACTGGGCATGGGTGAGCTGTGAGAAGGGCTTTATGATTCAAAAAGTAGTGCAATTGGCATACAACACAAATTTGTGCAAAGGCCTTCCTGGCAGTGACTGCAACCTGCTACTTGAGTAGAGTTATAACTCCAGAAGGATCCCCCTATTATTGGCCAAGTCTGTCTGGGGCAGTGCCATCCCATCCAGTAACAAAGATAGTAAAGTCCCACATCGGGAAGGCTTAACCCAAAGTCACTCAGTCTTTCTAGAGTTTAGGTGAAGCCTATTCTTCCCTACAGATTCCAAGACAGAATATCCATAATTCAATTCACTAGGAATGGAAAAATATAGAATATAATTAGCATAGTGATGATCATACAATGAGTTGTATGATCTCACTCAGTGGTTTCATGTAGATATTAAATAGGAGAGGAACTCCTGCTATACTCAAGGCTCAGAGGCAGAATCCCCACTCCTGATCAACACTGACTGAGTAGGGAAGAAAAACAGCACAATACTGTGCCACTCATTCCTTAGAGCTGGTCTAGAAGAATACTATGGATGATCGTATCAAATGCTGCGAAGAGGTCAAGTAAAGCAGGATGGCTGAACTACCCCCATGTCATTCCTGCCAGGCATCATCAAAAAGCGTGACCAGTGCCTCTTCGATCCCATGTTCAGGTCTGAATCCTCACTGAGTCAAATAATCCACTTCATCTAAGGTCTGCTGAAGTTACTGTGCAGTCACCTTTTCCACAACCTTTCCCCCAAAAGAGAGATTAAACACTGGACAAAGGCTATCTAGTATGGTGGGATTCAGTAATGGCTTCTTGATAAGGGATGAACCAACACCTCCTTAAGAAATGAAGGAAGCAACTGATCTCTCAAGGGTGAATTAATTATCACCAGAATTCAGCCATGTATACCTCTCCTGGCCATATATCTAAGGACCAGGTGACTGAGCTGAATTCAGAGTCATAAGGGCCATGTCTACTTTCTATGGATTATCAACTGTTCCCATATAACAGGGCAAAACTTTGTCTCAGCCATCTCCACTGGACCGGTAACTGGGAACAAATTTAACTGATTTTTGCCTTACAGACACTCTTAAATTGTGTCTGCCTGGCTTTGCAGATGAATCTGCAAGTTTCTCTTGCCTCAAAGAGCATAGATAATCTGAAACAAGGCTGTGGACAGCAATCTAGATGCACAAAGTGAGTGGGAGTATTGGAGCTTTGTAGTCCTTATTGTCAAAATGATAAGGCCTTAATAGCAATTCTTAGTATTACAGTATTCGGTGCAATTCATCCTTCACTGAACATCTATTCTGTAAATGTCTCTCCTCCCATTTCATTTCTCTCAGCTCCTTCGTAAACCATGGAGAGCAACAGGATCCATGGGGAAGGTAAGGTTGCATGGGTTGCAGTCTCATTCAAGGCCACAGATGCCCTCTCTTTCCAAGAGGAAACTAATGCTTTTGTCAGATGATATAGCAGATTCTCAGGAACAACACCCACCTCTCTCCAGAACCCTTTGTAGATCCATCAGTCAGTGGTGGTGGACCTATCTAATTGGGATAGGGGGCAGTCCAGAGGATCTTGTGGTTACTGAAGCATGATCTGATTATGAGAGGGAGTCACAGGCAGCTCCCAAATTTTGTACTAATATGTAATTAGTATAATTTGAACAGAGAAAGAAATTTTGAGTCTAGGTCCTTGCTTGTCAGAATAGCCAAGATGTAACCCTCCCATTTTTCCTCTTTATTCTTCCTAGCATTTTAAAACAGTATTTAATTACAGACTTATAATAAAGTCTAATATTACACTTGAATATAAACATATTGCAGTATATTAGAACTGTAATATGCTGTGTTAAATTAAAATATTTTTATATGATTACTATGAGAAAATAAATGTTATTTTGATGCCTTGGATAACAATCTCATGATAATTCCCTATATATTTTATATGTTTTAAACATTCTCCTCTCTGGTGAGTAACTCCTTTTTAGGGCCAGATAATTCATGGTTCTTAAATGGTTATGTTGCTATAGTCATGGCAGATATTATTTTGAGACCTGGGTTATTAGAATGAAAATGTGGAAGAATGATGAAGACATTTATGTTCTGGATTTAACTTGTAATGCCAACTGCATTGAATTCAGTAGCCTTTACTTTCAAATGCATGATATTACATTGTGAATCCTTGTGGAGAACACTTACTTTGGAGATATTTGTATAGCATAAATAGTGATTATATTATTTGTTTATCATTTTCCATGTTAATATTGGACTATTGGACTGTGATTCTGACTGATCTGATAACATAAACTTTCATCTATGGATGATGTAACCCAAGGATGGAAAACCCCAGTGTGCCCTCTAGGCATTGAAATGATTATCAGTTGAAATCTCCTATTTATCTAATCCCTCTTTAAATAAAAAAAAATAGGCCTGTTAGTGTCACTGTATCACTATTTGTCAACTCTTCAATCCTCAGAGGTCAAAATAATCAATGAAAAGTTCAGCCTTCCATTTTCCACTGCTACCAAATACATGGTTGTAATTTGGGCGCTCGGATGCCTGGCTCATAATCATGATTTCTCAGAAAGAGGTAGCAATGTCAGTACCACTACACTTCCTTTGCCAGCTTTCCACAAGCAAAGTCAATGAGGAACTTGGCAGGAAAAGTCACAAGTTTCACTGGTATGATGCTTTTACCTGGAGTCTGTGCCAGCCTTTCCTAGCTTCCCTTGAGTTGTATGCAGCTGCACTGGACCTCCCAAATATTTCAAGCCTCCCTAAACTTACTCATTTACTGTTCCAGGTCTCCCAAGACTTCTCTGACCTCCTTCAACGCATGAGCAGTCTGCACCAAGCCTCCCAATGCTTCTCTTGGCCTTTATGCCTCCTGGCCTCCTTGTTTCATGCAGTTAGCTCTTAGGTTGAAGTTCTTTCTGTACCTTTTGTGGAAAACTCTTTCTTTCAAAATGAAATTTCAATTCCTTTTTAAAAGTAAATTTTTGCATGCTCAAGACTATGGTACTAAGTTTTAACTATTTTTTTTTAATCTAAATTGTCATATTTGCCCCCTAAAATGATATTAATTGCAAAATAAAGGAGAAATCTGCAGCTTTGATATATTTAGGGATTGCTTTAAAAAAGTTTTTCAAAGTGACCTACGGCAGTGGTTTAACCCCACGCTGCCAAATGCCTACGTTCAGGAAAGCTGAGGAGATTGCTATGTGTGTAAGTATTGATTCAGTTTTCTGTGATTGGAAGCTATAAACTGGAGAAGGACAATGTGAATGAGGAAGAGATTGAGGAATAAATTAGAGTAAATGGTTTCATCAAGGTTAGAAGAGTAGAAGATATGGCAGGAAATGGGAGACTGCTCATGGAGTTGATAGGACCAGTGGTTTAATCCAACCTTACCCTCCAGGTTTTACGATTCATCCGCAAAGCCAGATTTTTTTGATGGCCTTGTAGTCTGACTTATACTGAATGCCAAGTTCGTTTATAATGGGACCATTGTCATCAATGATTGGATTGTGGAAAAAGCAGTCAATCTAGCTTGTATAATAAATACTGGTTGGGCCTAGTGGAAGGAATTCATCTTTACAGTTTTATTAACCTGACTTCTGAGCTTGGCACTAACCACTACGTCATGGCAGGGTGCCAAGTGTAACTTTTGATATTGTAATGGCTTCTAGAAGCTCTGTTCCACGGATGACTGTGGACAGTCATGAGTTATGAGACCCTTGACTGATGTGGGTCTCACCAGCTGAGCAGTTGAGCTTGTTGCTGACATACTAGTTCTTTTGATGTTGCAGCAGCACATCTATATAGCAATAGCAATAGCACTTTAGATTTATATACCGCTTATCAGTGCTTTTTACAGCCCTCTCTAAGCGGTT